>ML532894.1:56006-72303 GCA_005239535.1 Nicotiana rustica
TTTGGAATCCTTTTTTGTCATGAGATACCGGAGTGTCGCATGGTCAGTGTGAACTATGACCTTGGAACCCATAAGATAAGGACAAAATTTCTCCTTCGCAAAGACTATTGCCAATAACTCCTTCTCGGTGATAGTGTAGCTCATTTGGGCTGAGTTCATTGTTTTGTTAGCATAATATATGGGGTGAAAAAACTTGTTCACCCTTTGGCCCAACACCGCTCCCACAGCCACATCACTAGAGTCACACATTAGCTCAAAAGGATAGCTCCAATCCGGCACGGTGATAATAGGCGTTGTGTTAAGCTTGTGCTTCAACAATTCAAATGCACTCATGCAATTCTCATCAAAGTGAAATTTGGCATATTTCTCTAATAATTTGCAAAGAGGATTGACCACCTTAGAGAAGTCCTTAATGAACCCAAGGAAGCTCCGGACCCCTTAACCGAAGTTGGAGGTGGCAATTTAGAAATCACTTCAATATTCGCCTTGTCCACTTCAATTCCATTCCTCAAGATTTTGTGGCTCAAAACTATCCCTTCTTCCACCATAAAATGGCATTTTTCCCAGTTTAATACCAGGTTGGTCTCTTCACACCGAGCGAGGACTTTGTCAAGATTGCTCAAACATTCATCAAAAGAATCCCCAATTACACTGAAGTCATCCATAAACACCTTGAGGAAGTCTAAGACCATATCGGTAAAGATCGCCATCATGCACCGCTGAAATGTTGCGGGTACATTGCAAAGACCAAAAAGCATTCGGGAGAAGGAAAATGTACCATAAGGACATGTGAAAGTATTCTTTTCTTGGTCCTCCGGGGAAATCAAGATTTGGTTATAGCCTGAATACCCGTCCAAGAAGAAATAGAAAGCCCGACCCGCAAGCCTATCAATCATTTGATCCAAGAAAGGCAAGGGGAAATGATTCTTGCGAGTTACTTAGTTTAACTTGCGATAATCCATACACACCCGCCAACCTGTGACCGTTGTTGTTGGAATGAGTTCATTTTTGTCATTTTGGACCACTGTCATGCCACCCTTTTTCGGAACACATTGGACCGGAGAAGTCCAAGCACTATCTGAGATTGGGTAGACAACCCCTGCATCAAGCCACTTGATTATTTCCTTCTTTACCACTTATTGCATTTCTTCATTGATCCTCCGTTGGTGTTCTACGGAAGGCTTTGCTCCATCCTCAAGAATGATTTTGTGCATGCAAAATGCGGGGCTTATTCCCTGAATGTCAGCAAGAGTCCATCCTATGGCCTTCTTCCTCCTCCTGAGCATTTTTAAAGTGAAGTCTACCTGCAATTGGGTTAGGCAAGAGGAAAGTATAACAAGCAAAGTACGAGAGGGACCAAGATATTCATACCTGAGGTATGGTGGAAGTGGCTTCAACTCCAATGTAGGTGGCTCTTCGATTGAAGGCTTTGTCGGAGGAGTTTTCCGATTCTCCAAGTCTAATGATAGCTTTCGGGGACCATAGGAATAAGAACCCATTCCTTGAAGGGCATTGGTACTTTCAAGTAAGCCATCCACCACGATGTCATCATGGTTCAATAAAGCTGCCTCCACTGGCTCTTCAACATTAATCATAGAGCTTGCATCATCAATAATGACCTCGGTGACAAGGTCCATGAAAGAGCATACTTCTGTGCTATTGGGCTGCTTCATTGACTTGCACACATGGAACACAACCTTTTCATTGCCCACTCGAAAAGTGCACTCACCGGCCTCCACATCAACTAAGGCCCTCCCCGTTGCAAGGAAGGGCCTTCCCAAGATGATGGGAAACTCATAATCCACTTCGCAATCTAATATGACAAAATTCGCGGGCAAAATGAACTTGTCAACCCGCACCAATACATCATCAATGATTCCCAGGGGCCTCTTCATAGTACTATCCGCCATTTGAAGACGCATAGAGGTCGCCCTAGGTTGACCAATCTCCAATGTTTTAAAGACCGAGTATGGCATCAAGTTTATACTAGCTCCAAGGTCACACAAAGCCTTAGCAAAATCCGCACTCCCGATTGTACAAGGAATGGTAAAAGCTCCCGGGTCTTCAAGTTTGGGTGCCATTGAATGCACTATGTCACTCACTTGATGAGTCATCTTAATGGTTTCGCACTCCATAGAACACTTCTTTGTGACTAAGTCCTTCATGAACTTAGCATACCCAGGCATTTGCTCCAAAGCTTCAACCAAAGGGACATTGATGGAAAGACCTTTCATCATATCGATTCTATTGCTTTTGCTTCGCCAACCTTTGAGGATATGGAGGAAGGGGCCTAGGAAATGGTGCCTTAGCTTTTGGGACCACTGGTGCTGGCATATCAATCACGTTTTCCCTAGACGGGTTCATATCCCTTTGCAAATCCTCCTCGTTATCATGGATATCAATTCTCACCTCACTAGTAGTTGGTTCTTCCACCACTTGCTCGACTTCAATTGGTAACTCATCATTTGGCAATTCATCCTCATCAACAACAATTCTCTTTTGTTTAGAAGAACTCACTTCACCACCTTTTCCACTTCTTGTGGTCACCGCCATGGCATGACCGATATTATTATTGTTCCCACCCTTATGGTTTACCACTGTATCACTCGGTAGTGCTCCCTTTGGGCGTGTGTTCAAGCCATGAAAAATTTGGCCCATTTGTACTTCAAGATTTCTAATGGAGGTGTTGTGGGAAGCCAATTGAGCATCGGAATCCGCATTGCGCTCCATCATTTGCTTGAAAATTTGTTAAATTCTTCCCATGTCATTACTTGATGAGATTTGGCCTTGAGCTTGGTACGAGGGTAGATTGCTTGGTTGTTGGTACATCGGGGGCCTTTGAGAGCCTGACCCCCGGTTACCATTACCACCCCAATTGTTGTTGTTGTTGTTGTTGCCTCTGCTCCAATTGTTATCATTGTTGTTCCCCCATTGTTGGTTGTTGTTGTTCCCCCAATTTCGTGAATTGTTGTTATTGTTCCAATTTCTCTGTCTTTGATTACCCCAACTTTGATTGTTGCCTTGGTTGTTCCAGTTTTGATTGTTTCTTTGATTGTTCCCTTGACTTTGGTAATTATTAGCATACATGACATCCTCTTCTTGATCATCATATGGCTCTTCTTGACTATACCCACTTGGTCCTTAGTCACATTGATCATTGTTGCTTTGCTTTGGATTTCCCCGAGGTCTTCTTTGGTTCACTGACACATTCACTCCCTCCATGGAATTTACTTGCTTTGGCCTTTGTAATTGTTGAAGCTGGGCCTTGGCAAGTTGGTTCATAGTGGTAGTGAGATCGGCAATTGCTTGCCCCTGTTCTTGAAGTTCTTTGTGGAGACTATTGACACCGGAATCACCCTGAGGTACGTTTGCTCTACTTTTCCATGCTGACAATGTTTCATCCATCTCATCTAAGACCTTACATGCCTCGGGGTAAGTCAATTTCATGAAATTTCCACCGGCCAACTGATTGACCACACATTGATTAACAGTGTTTATTCCTCAGTAGAAGGTTTGCTGAATCATGGCTTCAGTCATGTAATTGTTTGGACATTCCTTAACCATGGTCCGGTAGCGCTCCCAAATCTCATGCAAAGGCTCGTTGGGTTCTTGCTTAAAAGCCAATATTTTATCTCTGAGCGCCGCCATGTGACTAGGCGAGAAATCTTTTGCAATAAACTTGTCTGCGAGCTCATCCCATGTGGATATGGAGTGGTTGGGAAGCCGCTCGAGCCAATCAAGAGCCTTCCCTTGAAGATAGAAGGGGAATAACCGAAGTCTCAATGCATCTTCTGAGACATTCGTTTGTTTTCTACCCCAGCAAGTATCCACGAAGCCCTTCAAATGTTTGTAAGCAATTTGGTGGGTGGCTCTGGTGAAATAGCCCCGCTGCTCCAAGAGTGTCAGCATCATGCTTGTTATTTGAAAATTTCCTGCCCGGATTCTAGGCGGGACAATAGCACTAGCATACCCCTCGTTTGGAAGGACCCAAGGGGTTGCTATGGGGGTGGAGGCGGGGGAGGGTCTGGAATGTCCTCATTAGCATTGGCATGTCGGCCCCGTCTGGGAGGAGGTACTTGGTTTATTTCATCTTCTTGGTTGTCATATACCTCCTCTATGACGTTTCCCAAAGGATCCTCCATTAGCACCTGAGTAGATTCAACACACACGTTAACAGAAAAAGCAAAGAAAAACACTTAACACCACGATTCACGTAGATAATCAACACTGTATAACTCCCCGGCAACGGCACCAAAAAGTGAACGGCTCTCACCTACACTACTATAAAGTAGCAAGATGAGGGTCGAAGTAGCTTTTACGTGAAGGATCGGGATCGAATCCACATGGAGTTATGATTGTGGGAGTTGAGTTTCTAGGTAAACTAGTAGTGGTTCGTGCTCTTAATTGCACTTTTCATACTTGTTGGTTTGACAATTATACTCCGGTTTATACTAATAGTAATTTTCTAATTAACTAACGAATGTCTTTTTGGTTATTTTCTTAATGGATAAAAGGCACTAGGGTTATGACTTTCTCCTAGGCGAATATTTAACGGGATCCAATACCTAAGGCAGAGATGTTAACAAAGGGAATATGGCATAACCAATGCACGAAATTAGCCACTCTATACCTTTCGGTAGTTTGAGTGGATTTGTCCTAATTGCCTCTCTCGAGGTCAATTAGGTGTCAAAAGTATGCAACCAATATTGGTTCAAGTAGGGTTTTACTATCTCTAGGTTTAACCCGTTAATTGGGACTATAAATCTCTTGATTTCGTCCTAATTCCTTGTTGGGCTGATTTTCTAGATTCAGGTCCTCTTTCTCAAGAAGAACCCAAGTCAATTGAACACCAATTAGTGTTTGCAACCACCAATTTTAACATGAAAACCACAAATCAGTCCAAATACCAAACACCCATAAACATCTAAACCTTAATTTAAAGGATCCATTAAACACCCACGCTAGGGTTGAGCCACAACCCTAGCTAATGGGTTTAGCTACTCATAATAACTGAGGAAATCGGAGAAATAGATGAAGCAAAACCCATATAATTGAATCATAAACTAAAATTGAAATATTCAATGTTGAAATCCTTGTAAAAGTACTCAAAAATATGAATAAAGGTGGTTCACGAGATCCCCACTATATCTCAGTACAAAGCTTGACCTAAAAATAAGAAAAGCAACTATTTATACTTAGCTGAAAATTTCGGTTAAAAATGCCCCTGCAGGGTCACCGTAGACCGCGCATAATGGATCGCGGCCGCAGTGAGGCTTTTTAGCTTTACAAATCTGGGCTCTGAGCTTGGCCACCGCGGTCCGCATAAACTAGACCGCGGCCGCAGTGGCTTCAACGCGGACCGCGAAGAAAGGGTTGCGGTCCGCGGAGGTCTTCTAGCCTTCAAGGTTTGGGGTCTCTGAATCTCTTGACCGCTGACCGCAAAGATTGGACTGTGGTCCGCATAGATTTTTCCCTTCAAAACAGTTCTCTGAATCTCACCACCACGGACTGCATAAACTGGACTGCAGTCCGCGATGACTTTTGCCTTGGAAGTAGCTTCTTTGCATCTTTCAACCGCGGACCGCATAGAATGTACCGCGGTCCGCGTTATCTTTGGCCTTGATAAGCACTCTCTGAATCTCTTCAAAGCGAACCGCATAAAATGGACTGCGGTCCGCACTGGTCAATTGAACTCTGCTTGTGCTTGGTTTTGGTACTTGTGCAGGTTTCACTCCTTTTTGAGCAGGTCTTTGACTGTTTGTCATCCTTTTTTACTAAACCCTGCAACAAGGACAACAAGTAAGCCTTTGGGACTATTTTGCGTACAATTTTATCCAGAACTTAAGTATGAAAGAGTGTAAAATAAGGTAAAATCCCTAGTTATCAAGGAACGCCACCACACTCCGGGCCTCGTTGTTGGGTAAAGGCATGGATTCTACCCACTTGGAAACATAATCAACGGCCACCAGAATGTAAGTGTTGCCACACGAGCTCACAAAAGGCCCCATGAAGTCTATGCCCCACACGTCAAAAATGTCAACTTCAAGAATAGTAGTGAGAGGCATTTCATCCTTCTTTGATATTTCCCCAGCTCTATGGCATTCATCACACCTCTTGACAAGATCACTTACATCTCTATACAGGGTTGGTTAATAAAATCCACAACTAAGAACCTTGGAAGCAGTTCTCGCCCCACCATGATGACCACCGTAGTGTGAGCAATGACAAGCATCAAGTATACTTATTTGCTCCTCATATGGGACACATCTACGAATCTTCCTTTTGTATCAATGATCTTGAGGTCAAACTCTTGACGCAACAAAACACATCTCATCAATCTAGCTTTCAAGTCCTTTTTGGTCATCAAGTACCAGAGTGACGCGTGATCGGTGTGAACCATCACTTTGGTACCCATGAGATAAGGCCGATACTTTTCCATGGCGAACACAATTGCTAACAACTCTTTTCCATCACTATATAATTAACCAGGGCTATCATTCATCGTTTTGCTTGCGTAGTACACCTGATGAAATATCGTGTTCACCCTTTGTCCCCAAAACCACTCCTACCGCAACGTCACTTGCGTCGCACATAAGCTCAAAGGGTGAGATCCAATTGGGTGTGGTAATGATTAGAGTGGTTGTCAATTTATAATTCAAGAGATCAAAAGCTTTCATGCACTCTTATTGAAATCAAACTTTGTGTCCTTTTATAGCATCTTGCACAAGGGATTCACCACTTTGGAGAAGTCTTTGATGAACCTTCGGTAGAACCCCGCGTGCCCAAGAAAGCTCCTAACTCCCTTTACGGAAGTAGGATTAGGTATCTTTGAAATCACTTCTAACTTCGCCTTTTGCACTTCAATTCCATTCTTTGAGATCTTATGGCCGAGGACAATGCCCTCCTCGACCATAAAGTGCCATTTTTTTCAATTAAGCACAAGATTTGTCTCTTTACATCGGGCTAGCATCTTGTCAAGATATTCCAAACATTCTTCAAATGAGTCCCTAACAACACTAAAATAATCCATAAAGACTTCGAGAAAGTCCTCCACCATGTCCGTAAATATAGCCATCATGCACCGTTGAAAGGTTGCAGGTGCATTACACAATCCAAACGGCGTCCTTGAGAATGTAAATGTTCCATACGGACATGTGAAGGTAGTTTTCTCTTGGTCTTCCGGGTCTATGAGAATTTGGTTGTACCGTGAGTACCCATCCAAAAAGCAATAGTAGGCACGCCCGGCAAGTCTGTCTAACATCTGAACAAGAAAGGGCAATAGAAAATGATCTTTGCGGATCACTTTGTTCAACTTCCGGTAGTCCATGCATACCCTCCATCCGGTCACGATCCTAGTAGGGATCAACTCATTTTTCTCATTTGTCACAACGGTCATACCTCTTTTTTTCGGCACACATTGCACCGGTGATGTTCATGCACTATCCGAAATAGGATACACCACCCCTGCATAAAGCCATTTGATAATTTCCTTCTTGACCACCTCTTGCATAGCCTCGTTCAACCTCCGTTGATGTTCCACGGACGGTTTTGCATCATCTTCAAGTATAATTTTATGCATGCAAAAGGCGGGGCTTATACCCCGAATGTCAGCTAAGGTCCATCCAATTGCCTTTTTTCTTCTTTGAAGCACCTCAAGAGTGGAGTTTACCTGCACTTTGGTTAAGCAAGCAGAAAGAATAAATAGGTAATGTAGAATATGGGCCTAAGAACTCATACCTGAGGTGTGAAGGTACATGCTTCAACTCTAATGTTGGTGGCTCCTCGATCGAGGGCTTTGTTGGTGGAGTCTTCCAGTTTTCCAAGTCCAAGGAGAGTTTACGGGGCCCATAAGAGTAGGATCTCATTCCTTGCAAGGAATTTTCACATTCAACCAAGCCATCCCTTTCATCATCCTCATGGTTCAACAATACAACTTCCATAGGATCTTCCACATTGATCATGGAACTTGTGTCATCCACTATCACCTCAATCAGAAAATCCACAAAAGAGCAAACTTCATTACTATTCGGCTGCCTCATTGATTTGCACACGTGGAATAAAACCTTTTCATCGCCCATCCGGAAGGTGAGCTCCCCTGCTTCCACATAAAACAAAGCCTTCCCTGTTTCCTGGAAAGGCCATCCCAATATTAAAGGCATCTCATAGTCGACTTCACATTCGAGAATCACAAAATTAGCAGGCAAAATAAACTTGTCAACTCGGACAAGAACATCATCAATAATACCAAGAGGCCTCTTCATTGTTCTATCCGCCATTTTCAATCTCATTGAAGTAGCTCTCGGTTGACCAATACCCAATGTCTTGAATACAGAGTAAGGTATCAAATTTTTACTTGCTCCCAAATCACACAATGACTTTGCAAAATCCGCACTCCCAATGGTACAAGGAATTGTAAATGCGCCGGGATCTTCAAGCTTTAGAGACATCAAGTGCAATTTTTCACTAACTTGATGAGTCATTGTGATGGTCTCAGATCTCTTTATAGTTACCAAGTCTTTCATAAACTTGGCGTATCCCGGCATTTGCTCAAGAGCTTCTACCAAGGGAACATTGATTGACAAGCTTTTCATCATCTTAATAAACTTCTTGAATTGGTTTTCATTATTTTGCTTTGCAAGTCTTTGAGGATAAGGTGGAGGAGGCCTTGGCAAAGGAGCCTTGGCTTTTGGCACTATCGTTTCCGGTATATCTATCACGTGTTCCCTAGACGGGTTCACATCATTTTGAGTCTCCTCCTCGTTGTCATGAATATCGATCTTCACTTCATCATTCAAATTCTCTTCACTCACTTGCCCATCAACTATTGGATAATCATCATTTTGCAACACAAAATCATCACTCACAACTTTCTTTTGATTGGAGGTACTTGCTTCACCACCTCTACCGCTACTTGTGGTCACCTCTATGGCATGGCCTATATTGTTCCCGCCCTTTGGGTTTACAACTGTTTCACTTGGTAGAGACCCCTTAGGGCGAGTGTTCATTGCTTGCGAGATTTGACCCATTTGTACTTCTAGGTTGCAGATGGAAGTAGTGTGGGAGGCAATTTGAGCATCGAAATTCCTTTCCATCATTTGTTTGAACATACTCTCGATCTGACCCATCTTATTATTTGAAGAACAATTGGATTGTTGGGTTGTTAAAACATTGGGGGATTTTGAAAGCCCGACCCTCGATTGCCTTGGTTGTTCTTATTATTCTAACCCCCTTGGTTTCCATTGCCTCCCCAATTGTTATTGTTGTTTCCATTCCAATTATTATTGTTGTTTCCTTGATTTCCCCAGTTTTGGTTGTTGTTCCCCCAATTATTAGAGTTGTTGTTATTGCCATTGTTCCAATTCTCTTAGCCTTGATTGCCCCAGTTTTGATTCTTCCCTTGCTATCTTCATTGTTTATTTGGAGCATTGCTTTGTTGTCCTTGATAGTTGTTTGCATACAAAACTTTCTTGCTTTGGTCATCATAAGAATCTTCTTGGTTGTAAACACTACAACTTTGTTCATATTGATCTTTATTACCTTGCACTTGATGACCACGATGTCTCCTCTTATTGACCATTAAATTCACCCCTCTCATTGCATTTACTTGCTTTGGTCCCTGAATCTGCTGAAGCTGTGCTTTGGCTAACTGGTTCATAATAGTTGTCAACTCAGTTATGGCTTGTCTGTGGTCTTGAAGTTCCTTGTGAAGATGGATTACATTTGGGTCACCTTGAGGAACATTTTCCCGACTCTTCCAAGCTGAAGAAGTGTCAGCCATTTCATCAAGTATGTCACAAGCATCGGCATAAGGCATCTTCATAAAATTTCCCTCAGCTAGTTGATTTACCACGCATTGGTTGGTAGTGTTGATACCCCTGTAAAAAGTCTGTTGAATCATTACTTCAGTCATGTCATTGTTGGGTCATTCTTTTACCATAGTTCTATATCTCTCCCATATTTCATGAAGGGGTTCATTAGGTTCCTGTTTGAAGACTAAGATCTCATCCCTTAATGCTGCCATATGACCCGTTGAGAAAACCTTAGCTATAAACCTATCAGCCAACTCATCCCACGTGGTGATGGAATGGTTTGGGAGTATCTCGATCCAGTCCAAAGCTTTCCCTCTAAGTGAAAAAGGGAACAATCTCAATCTTAACGCATCCACCGACACGTTTGTCTGTTTGCTACCCCAACAGGTATCTGTAAAACATTTTAAATTCCTATATGCACTATGATGAGGAGTGCTAGTAAAGAACCCTATTTTCTCCAATAAGGTCAACATGACTTTTGTAATCTTTAAATTGCTCGTCCGGTTTCGAGGTGGGACCATCGCACTTGCATAACCTTCATTAGGAAGCTGTAACGACCCGGTCGGTCGTTTTGAGAGTGAGCACCCCGATTCTCTAATAACTACTTCTCCCATGTCTATTTATGCTATTATAACTTGTCGGAACATTGAGGGGTGAAATTCGGAGTGATTTTGGACACATAGTCCATACATGTGGAATTTAGCTTTAGAAATCGGGCCATATCTAGAACTATGTGAAGACGGGTCCGAAATGGAATTTTGTCGACTCCGTTGGGTGATTTCGGGGTTAGGAGCATGTTCGAAATATGTTTTCGATGTCTGTTGTAGAATTAGGCTTGAATTGGCGAAAGTTAGAATTTCGGCGATTTTGGCAGATAGGTGAAATTATGATATCGGGCTTGAAATGGAATTCTGAGAGCGACATCAGGTCCGTAATGTCATTTATGACCTGTGTACAAAATTTGAGGTCATTCGCATGAGTTTGGTCGTGATTCGGCATCGAATGTGAATTTTAGAAATTTCATAAGTTCTTAGGCTGGAATCTATGCAGATTTGATGATTTTGATGTTATGAGACGTGTTTTTAAGGCTCGGCCAAGTTTGAATGAGGTATTAGGGTTGGTTTATAGGTTTGGTTGAGGTCCCGAGTACCTCGGGTGTATTTCGGATGCTCAACGGGTTAGATTTGGACTTAGGAAGCATCAGATTTTTGCTAGTTCTGGTTTTCTCTTATGTGTTCGCGTGGATGTAGTCGCGAACGCGTAGGCTTAATGGGCTTCAGGGATTTTTGTGCTACGCGTTCATGGGTGGAAGAGTGTATTCGCATAGGTATGACCAGTAACTGTATCGCGAACGCAGGGGCCTGAACGCGTCCGCGTAGTTATGAGCTGGGGTCATAGGGGTTTGGTTCGTTACCCTTCCCGTTCGCAGGTCTGGGACCGCGTTCGCAAAGGTTTAGGGAGCCTGAGGTTCGCGATCGCAGGCCCTCATCCGCGTTCGCATAGGTCATTTTTTGGGCGCGCGTTCCTTACTCTTTGCGTTCGCGATGGTCCTTCCGCGAACGCATAGAACAATGCCTAGGCAGATTCTTTAAGACCAAAATCGAGGGTTAAAGCCTATTTTCACCATTTGTGAATTTGAGAGCTCGGGAAGGGAGATTTTTGAAGACATTTGCACCTGGGTAACTTGGGTAAGTGATCTCTACCCAACGTAGATCAATTTCCATGATTCCTAACTTAAATCTAGTCCTTAAAATTCGAATTTGGGTGGAAAAATTGGGAAAATTTTGATAAACTTCATAGACCGAATTATTGAGTTTTGATTGGGTTTTGACATCCGATTTGAGAGATTCTTATATGGTTAGACTCGTGAGTGAATGGGTGTCCGGAAAACATAATTTTTACCCGATTCTGAGACGTGGGCTCGGGGGACTTTTTGGGCGAATTTCCTAATTTCGCATATTAGCTTCGAATTGATTAGCTATTTTGATTCCTTAAAGTGTTATTTACATTATGCAATCGAATTTATTAGATTTGGGCCACCCGGAGTCGGATACTCGTGGCAAGAGTGTGATTTTGGGTTGAGTAGCGCAGTCGAGGTAAGTGGCTTGCCTAACTCTGTGTTGGGAACTTCCCCTTAGGTTGTTTTGATATTGTATTTGCCGCTCCATGTACGTGAGGTGACGAGTGCGTACACGGGTCATTGTTGCTAAAACTTCACTTTTTCCTTTCATAACATAAATCATTTACTCCTATTTCATTGTCTTCCTGCCTTAACTATGTAGTGTAGCTTAGGAATGAACATGTCTACCTGCTTTACTTGATTTACCTCTAATTGCTACTATATGTACCATGTTTAGGTAGTTTTATCCGTATTCGCGTGTGATTTTCTTCTAAACTGTTCAGATACACTGTATCCGGTATTGATTGCATTGCATATTTAAATTGGGACTACGGACTAGATTCCGGGAGCTTTTCCCCATGTACTGCATTGCATATTTAAATTGGGGCTACAGACTAGATTCTGGGAGCTTTCCCCCTGTACTGCATCACATATTTAAATTGGGACTACGGACTAGATTCTGGGAGCTTTCCCCATGTACTGCATTGCATATTCATTATTGAGATATATGTTGTGCGGAGCCGAGGGCTCTCTTTTGCTATTCTTTACAGTTTACCGTTTTTATTATTTTGCTTTAGTTCATTACTTATCTCTGTTTAGATTTTCAACTGTTTTTACTATAAACATCCAGTAGAGCCTCAACCTGACCTCGTCACTACTTGACTGGGGTTAGGCTTGGCACTTACTGGGTACCAATTGTGGTGTACTCATGCCCTTTCCTGCGCATGTTTTTCCATGTGCAGATCCAGGTACCGGTACACAGCCCTTCGGGTTAGGAGCGTTTCAACAGCTGTCAGGAGACCTCAAGGTAATTATGTCGCGTCCGCAGAATCCCACGAGTCCCACTCTACTCTAGTAAAGACTTATAAGACTTATATACGTCTTCCTTATTCAGTTGTGTAGAGCTACAGTGGTACAGAGCTTGTGATTATGGTGACGTTCCGGGTTTCGGGAAGTGAAAAATGTAAATGCCGAGCGGCTGAGTTATATATTTTATCTTCTTCCTTTTCTATTTTATTGTTATATTGCTTTACTTTCCGCATGTTTTAGGCTTACCTAGCCGTAGAGAGTAGTTTCCATCATGATACCGTTCGGAGGGTAATTCGGGTCGTGACAAGTTGGTATCAGAGCGTCTAGGTTCATAGGAGTCACATAATCACAAGCCGGTTTATTAGAGTCTCGCAGATCGGTGCGGAGATGTTTGTATCTATCTTCGAGAGGCTATGTAACTGTTAAGAACAATCATATTCTTTGGAATCCCTATCGTGTTAGTTACTGTCATCAAAATTCTTAAACTCTATTCTATTCTTGCTTACAGATGGTGCGCACTCGTACCGAACGTACTGATGACCAGGCACCTAAGCCCCCAGCCAGAGCCGTTGGAGGCAGGGGCAAGGGCAGAGGACGAGCACGCGGTGCAGCCCGAGCACCGGCTAGAGCGGAAATGGAGGAGCCCCCAGCAGCCACAGTTGGAGGGGCACCGGAGGTCCCTACTATTACCCCAGCTCTCCAAGAGACATTGGCTCAGTTTTTGAGTGCCTTCAGTACTCTGTCTCAGGCGGGACTACTCTCGATAGCTCCAACTACATCCCAGGTCGGGGGAGGCGCACAGACTCCCGCAGCCCGTACTCCTGAGCAGAGGGTTCATATTGGGCAGGTTCCAGAGTATATTCCTATGCCCCCAGCAGCTCCAGCTCGGCATGAGGCTAGGGTAGCTATTTCTGAGGCAGAGCAGCTCCGACTTAAGAGGTACAAGAAGTACCACCCACCTGAGTTCAGCGGACTAGCTTCGGATGACGCCCTGGGTTTCCTTGAGGAGTGTCATCGCATTCTCCGCACCATGGGTATTGTGGAGACGAGTGGGGTTTCCTTCACAGATTTCCAGCTGAGGGGAGAAACTTATTAGTGGTGGCGTGCTTTTGAGCTGAGTAGTCTGGACGAGGCAGCTTTACTTACCTAGGCTCAGTTCTCCGAAATGTTCTTACTTGAGTTTGTCCCTCAGAGCCTTAGGGATTCTTGGCGCGTAGAGTTTGAGTAGCTACGCCAGGGTACCATGACTGTGTCGAGAGACTGGTCATTTTTTAGAAGTTCGTGCACCAGCAGCATGCTATGGTAGGGGTTTTGTGAGTCGCCTCGTTCATTCAACTCTTCCAGCAGCCAGCGGTATTCCAACTCCTCCTAGACCTCGGGAGCCTTATTATGCACCGCCAGTATATTATGTGCCTCCTGCTCGAGGTGTTATCACCGGCCAGTCTGGCATGCCAGTTCAGAGTCAGCAGCAGCCGCCACGTCCTCCGAGGGGTTGTTTCGGGTGTGGTGACCCTCACCACATGATCAGAGATTTCCCTAGAGCTAGGAGGGGTGCACCACCTCAGTCCTACCAGGCCCCACGTGCTCCAGCGGGTCCTCCAACTATTCTCCCACCCCAGCTACTACCCCACCATCTCAGACAGCTCGAGGTGGAGATCGGGGAGGTCGAGGTCACCCTATAGGGGGAGACCAGGCTAGATATTATGCTCTTTTAGCCCGTTCAGAGGTCGTTGCCTCAGATTCGGTAATCACAGGTATTGTCCTTGTTTGTAATAGGGATGCATCGTGTTATTTGATCCAGGTTCTACGTACTCATATGTATCTTCTTACTTTGCTTCACATTTGGGATATCTCGGGAATATTTGAGTTCCCCCGTATATGTTTCTACTCCTATGGGAGATTCTCTTGTTGTAGACCGTGTATATCGGTCGTGCTTGATTGTTATTAGTGGTTTTGAGACCAGGGCTGACCTACTACTACTCAGCATGGTAGATTTCAACGTCATATTGGGCATGGACTGGATGTCTCCTTATTATGCTATTCTTGATTGCCACATCAAGGCCGTGACGCTGGCTATTCAAGGATTACCGAGGTTAGAGTGGAGAGGTTCCTTGGAGTATACTCCCCGCCGAGTCATTTCCTTTCTTAAGGCTCAGCGGATGGTCGAAAAGGAGTGTGATGCGTATTTGGCTTATGTGAGAGATGTTAGTGCTGAGACCCCTATAGTTAAGTCAGTTCCAAATGTTAGGGACTATCATGATGTATTCCCAGCTGATCTTTCGGGTATGCCTCCCGACAGAGATATTGATTTCGGCATTGACTTGTTGTCGGGCACTCAGCCCATTTCCATTCCTCCCTATCGCATGGCTATTCCTGAGTTGAAGGAATTTAAGGAGCAATTACAGGATTTGCTTGATAAAGGTTTCATCAAGCCCAGTGTATCACCTTGGGGTGCTCCGGTATTGTTTGTTAAGAAAAACGATGGTTCGATGCGTATGTGTATTGACTACCGGCAGATAAATAAGGTGACAGTGAAGAACAGGTACCCATTGCCTCGCATTGATGATTTATTTGACTAGCTACAGGGTGCTAGGGTATTCTCCAAGATTGATCTGCGTTCGGGCTATCATCAGTTAAAGATTCGGGAGCCAGATATTCCGAAGACTGCCTTTAGGACCAAATATGGCCACTATGAGTTCCTTGTTATGTCATTTGGGCTGACCAATTCCCCAGTAGCCTTTATGCACCTGATGCACAGTGTATTTTGGCCTTATCTTGATACTTTCGTCACCGTGTTCATTGATGACATTTTGGTATATTCTCGGTCCCAGGAGGACCATGAGCAGCACTTGAGGACCGTACTTCAGACCTTGAGGGAGAAGAAATTGTATGCCAAATTTTCTAAGTGTGAATTTTGGCTTGATTATGTGGCATTCCTAGGCCATGTGGTGTCTTCTGATGGGATCAAGGTAGATCCAAAGAAGGTGGAGGCGGTGCAGAGTTGGCCTAGACCGTCTTCATCTATTGAGATTCGCAGTTTCCTCGGTTTGGCTGGGTATTATCGCCATTTTGTGGAGGGATTTTCATCCATTTCAGCGCCCATGACCAGACTGACCCAGAAGGGTTCCCCTTTCATATGGATTGAGGAGTGTGAGGAGAGATTTCAGAAGCTCAAGACAGCCCTAACTACAGCTCCTGTGTTGGTATTGCCTATAGGTTACGGGTCCTATACAGTCTATTGTGATGCTTCGAGGATTGTCTTGGGAGCGGTGTTGATGCAGGACGGTAGGGTGATCGCCTACGCGTCTAGATAGTTGAAGATTCATGAGAAAAACTATTCGGTTCATGATTTCGAGTTGGCAGCGATTGTTCACGCCGTGAAGATATGGCGTCATTATTTATATGGTGTTCCCTGTGAGATATTCACGGATCACCGGAGTTTGCAACACATATTCAGGCAAAGGACCTCAATTTGCGCCAGCGTAGGTGGTTGGAGTTACTCAAGGATTATTACATCACTATATTATACCACCCGGGAAAGTCCAATGTTGTGGCCGAT
>ML532894.1:82565-94588 GCA_005239535.1 Nicotiana rustica
TAGTCCATCCATCCGGGTGTCGCGAAGATGTATCAAGATTTGAGACAGCACTAATGGTGAAGGAGGATGAATAAGGATAAAGTTGGGTTTGTGGCCAGGTGTCTCAACTGTCAGCAGGTCAAGTATGAGCATTAGAGACCGGGGGGCTTGCTTCAGAGGTTAGAGATCCCAGAGTGGAAGTGGGAGCGGATCACCATAGATTTCGTAGTTGGAATCCCACGGACTTTGAGGAAGTTCAATGCAATTTGAGGTGATTGTGGATCGGCTGACCAAGTCAGCTCATTTCATCCCAGTGATGAATACTTACTCTTCAGAGAGGTTGGCTGAGATATACATCCGAGAGATTGTCCACCTTCATATAGTCCTAGTTTCCATCATTTCAGACAGAGGTACACAATTTACATCACGGTTCTGGAGAGCCGTATAGCAGGAGTTGGGTACTAGGGTGGAGCTGAGCACAACCTTTCACCCTCAAATGGACAGGCAGTCTGAGTGCACGATTCAGATTCTAGAGGATATGCTCTGTGCTTGTGTGATGGAGTTTGGAGGGTCATGGGACAAGTTCTTGCCACTTGCGGAGTTTGCCTACAACAACAGCTATCAGTCCAGCATTTAGATGGCACTGTATGAGACTCTGTATGGTAGGTGGTATCGGTCCCTAGTGGGTTGGTTTGAGCCGAGCGAGGCTCGATTGTTGGGTACAGGCTTGGTCCAGGATGCCTTGGATAAGGTTAAGGTGATTCAGGATAGACTTCGCACAACCTAGTCCAGACAAAAGAGTTATGGGGACCGGAAGGTTCGCGATTTAGCATTCATGGTTGGAGAGCGGGTCTTGCTTCGGCTATCGCCTATGAAGGGCGTCATGAGGTTTAGGAAGAAGGGCAAGTTGTGCCTGAGGTAAATTTGTCCTTTTGAGATATTGTGGCGTGTTGGGGAGGTTGCTTATGAGATTGCCCTACCTCCCAGCCTAGCAGGAGTTCATCCGATATTCCATGTTTCTATGCTCTGGAAGTATAACAGTTATCCGACTCATGTATTGTATTTTTGCTTAGTCCAGTTAGACAAGGATATATCTTATGTTGAGGAGTCATTGGCTATCTTGGACAGGCAGGTCAGAAAGCTAAGGTCAAAGAACATTGCTTCAGTAAAGGTTCAGTGGAGGGGCCAGCCGGTCGAGGAGGCGACTTGGGAGACCAAGCGGGATATGTGCAGCTGTTATCCTCATCTTTTTTCAGCTTCAGGTATGTTTTTATACTCGTTCGAGGAAAAATGACTATTTTAAGATGGGGAGGATGTAACGACCCAGTCGACCGTTTTGAGAGTTAGATCCCCGATCCCCTATTAACTGTTTCCCCATATCTAATTCTACTATTTTGTGTTGCCAGGAGGGTTCGTGTTGGTTTTTGAAACGAATAGAGACACTTAGTCTCTTATTTGGAAGCTTAAGTTGGAAAAATCGATCGGATGTTGACTTGTATGTAACGATATCGTATTTGAATTTTGATGGTTCCGATAGGTGATTATAAACTTGGGAGCGCGTCTGAAAAGTGATTTGGAGGTCCGTAGTAGATTTAGGCTTGAATTGGTGAAAAGTTGGAATTTTGGCAATTTTGGTCATAGTGGAAATTTTGATATCGGGCGTGGAATGGAGTTCCGGAAGTGGGAGTAGGTTCATAGTGTCATTTTTGACTTGTGTGTAAAATTCGAGGTCATTCGTAAGAGATTTGATATTTTTTGACGTCGTTTGTAGAATGTAGAAATTTCAAAGTTCATTAGGCTTGAATCTGTGTGTAATTCGTGTTTTTGATGTTGTTCGATGTGGTTTGAAGGCTCGAATAAGTTTGTATGGTGTTTTAGGATTGGTTGAGGTTCCGGGGGCCTCGGGTAAGTTTCGGGTGCTTAACGGGTTGAATTGGACTTAGGTGAAATTTGCAGATGTTATTGTATCTGGTGTCAACGCACCTGCGCACTTTGGGCCGCAGGTGCTGAGCCGCAGAAGTGGCTATGGAACCGCAGAAGCGGAAATGGGAAGAAGGTTTGGGATCGCAGGTGCAAGGGGACTTCCGCATCTGCGATGCCCGCATGTGCGGTAGAAGGAAACGCAGAAGTGATCTAGGACCGCAGAAGCGGACAAGGGTCCCTAGGTGCGCACACGCAAGTGAGACCTCTTGATCGCAGATGCGGATGAGGTGCTTTAAGTGGAAATTCTGCAGGTGTGGGACCGCAGATACAATCCTTGGCACGTAGGCGCGATAATCGCTGGGCAGAAAATGGTAGATTCGAGGGTTTGAAATTCATTTCACAAAATTCGATATAGAGCTCGTAGGAAGGCAAAGTTTCGAGGGTTTTGAAGAGGAAAACATTGGGTAACGATTCCTAATCCTATTTTGATCATATTTCATTAATCCATAGTTGTTTCCTTCATTAAATTGATGAATTTGAGCAAGAAAGTTGGGAAATTGGGGTAAAGGTTCCCCAACCAAAAATCTGAGATTTGAGTGGGATTTAGGCGTTGGATTTGGATGATTTTTGTACGAGTGAACTCGTGAGTGAATGGGTGTTCTTATTTGGTAACTTTTATTCGATTACGAGACGTGGGCCCAGGTAGGCTTTTGAGCGATTTTTCCAATTCCTTGCTTTAGCTTTGATTTTGTTCGTTAGATTAGCTCTTGTAGTTGTATTTATGTTATGTATTGATTAGATTTGGGCCACTAGGAGTTGGATACTTGTGGAAAGAGCATGATTTTGGATTGATTTGAGTTGGGTTCGAGGTAAGTGGCTTGCCTAACCTTGTGTTGGGGAACCTCTCCGTAGGATTTGTACTGTTGTTGATATTTGAGACCGTGTACGTGAGGTGACGAGTACGTATATGGGCTATTTGATGTAAACCCCGGTTTTCGCTAAAAAGCAAATTTGTCTTTCATCTTATTTGGACTTATTAGCTTGTGTAGCTTTATGTTAGACTAAGAAAGCATGCCTATTTGCCTTAACTATTTACTTGAACTACATGTAGCATGCTTAGTTGTTTTACCTTCTTTCCCTTAGCTTACACTTAGGATAAATTGTGAGACTATGTACTATGATTATTGAATCTTGTCGTTTTCACTGCATATTTACTTTGGGACTACGGAACGGTATTCTGGAAGATCCCCCTGTACTGCATATTTATTTTGGGACTACGGAACGGTATTCTGGGAGATCCCCCTGCACATTTACGTTTGGGACTACGGGAAGGTATCCTGGGAGATCCCCCCAACACTGCATATTTACTTGGGGACTACGGAACGGTATTCTGGGAGATCCCCCTACACATTTACGTTTGGGACTACGGGACGGTATCCCGGGAGATCCCCTGTTGCTATTACTGTGTTCTGAGTTGTTGGCTTTCATTGAATTATACTCCTGTCAGATTTCTGTATTTATTTTACTGTAATATTTCTTTTTGTCTTATTTCATTATATATACTAGTAGAGCCCTGAGCTGATGTCTTCATTACTCGACCGAGGTTAGGCTTGGAACTCACTGGGTACCGTTGTGGTATATTCATGCCCTTCTTGCATATGTTTTCGCATGCAAGTCTAGGTACCTCTCGTCCGCCTCAGTATTAGTGCAGCCGCAGCAGCCCCTGGAGACTTCAAAGTATATCTGCACGCGCCCGCAGATCTTCAGAGTCCCCCTCTATCTTTTACTCTATTTCCCTCCTTTATTTCTTTGACTCTATGTATAGCAGACAGTTAGATAGTTTTCATAGAGCTTGTGACTCGTGATTCCAGGTTTTGAGAAGTATTGGGTATAATCGCGTACTGGTTTTACTTGTATATGTCGAGCGGCAGTTTACCATTATATAGCCATTATTGAAGCTTGGTTGTTCCTTTATTCTCTTTATTTTTGTTATTTCAATGTTTATAGGATTACCTAATCGTAGCGATACGTGCCGTCGCGACATCTTTCTGAGGGAAAAAATTGGTCGTGACACACATTCTTAATTTATTTCCCTTTTTAGGCACTACAGCTACGTTAGCTAACCAATCCGGGTAGTTAACTTCCCTTATTGAACCTATCTTAAGGAGTTTGGATACCTCGTCTTTGATGAATGCGTGCTTGACTTCGGACTTATGCCTCCTATACTGTTTAACCGGGTGGAAATTTGGATCCAAACTCAGCTTATGAGTGGTTATTTTTGGCGGGAGCCTTGTCATATCAAGATGGGACCAAGCGGAACAATCTATGTTAGCCATAAGAAATTTAGTGAGTTTTTTACAAAGCTCGGGAGTTAACCTCATGCCCAGGTATACCTTCCGATTGGGCAAGTGTTTGATCAATATGACTTGATCCAGCTCCTCCACCGTTAATTTGGTGTCATCGGAATTATGTGGGGGTGTGAACAACCTATGAACTCCATAATTATCATCCTCGCCTACTTATTGCTTCTCCGGCTCGCTCGGGGCATCATTATGCGGTAAGATGCCTTAGGCGTCCTCATTGTTGAACAAAATGGTTCCCTCCGGGATATAATATCGGTTTTGTTTTTCCCTTGTGATGGACACCTTGGTGCATGATAAGTAGGGATTTTAACCAATTATTTGCTCCCTTTTACTTGTGTTTTAGGCCAAAAATGCGTGAAGGTATTCCCGGAAACTAATGAAATATGCTTGCTTGCAGGAATTGTTCAAAATGAGCCAAAGGATCCATAATCAACTCACAAAGGAGTCAAAAGTTGAACAAAAACCAAGGTTGGGAAAAGAGATCGGAAGCGCGGACCGCACAAAGATTGTGTGGCCGTGAAATCCATGACGCGGCCGCGATCAAAATTACGCGGTCCGCATAAGGGAGATTCAGAGAGTGTGATTATAAGCTTAATGATGAGCGCAGATTGCACCAGAATTGTGTTACCGCAAAAGTCATTTTGCGGCCGCGATTGAATTAGGCGGACCGCGATGACTGAGGTTATGAGGTTTACAACTTGAGCAAAAGAGAGAAGTGCGGTCCACGCCAGAATTGTGCGGCCGCTGAAGTCCTTTGCGTGGACGCGGTCCAAAATATGCAGCCCGCAAAATGAATAATCAGAGAGTTGATTTCAAGCCAAACTCAAGCAAGTGTGGACCGCATCACTTTATGCAGCCGCATAATCTGGAGCGCGGCCGCACTTGTAATTATGCGGTCGGTGAAAGCTCAACTCAACCCAGATCTAAACCAGAGGAACGCGGACCGCGATCAGAATTATGCGGCCGCGAAAGAAAGAGTGCGGCCGCACTCAGAATTATGCGGACGCACAACCTCCGTATGGGCATTTTTGTCAGATATTTTCAGCTTAGTATAACTTTTTGTCATTTTTAGGTTATGTTATGTATTGTAGGAGCACCTGAGACGGCTAGATATTCTGTTTTGCGAAATTTTGTACTAGATTCATCTTTTAACATTAGATTTTCATCTCTTAATCTAGTACTATGAATTTTATCTTCATTTCATCTTCAATTTTTGTTATTTCCATGAGTAGCTAAACCCATAGCTAGGGTTGTGACCCAACCCTAGTGTGGGTATTTAATGGGTATTTGATTTTAGGGCTTGAATGTGTATGGGTTAGTAATATTTAGCATAGTTCTTGCTAGAGCTATAGAATTAATGGTTGCAAACATTGATTCATGCCTTTATGACTTAGTCTCTACTTGAGAAAGAGGGACTAAGTCTAGGAAAACTAGGCTAACAAGGAATTGGGGTGAAATCAAAAAATTGATAGCCCCAATTAAAGGGTTAAACCTAGAGATAGTAATACCCGGCTTGAGCTAATATCACTTGAATTTCATAAATACACATTTGGACTTGAGAAAGCCAAATTGGGCAAAATTACTCAAACTACCGAGAGTTATAGAGTGAGTACCCCGGTGTGATAGCTATATTACAACCCCAACTAATCAAGCTTGCCCTAGAATTTTTCTACCCGTTAGATATCCACCTAGGTAGAAGTCACTATCCTAGTCTCTTTTAAACACTTGAAAAACAACAATAAAAATATTGTCCTTAGTTTCAATTATTACATACAATAGAGTAAAGTTAAAGGTAGAAATCAAACCTAAATGTGTGGAAGTGTAATTAGAAACAAAACCCGCATCTAGCTTAGATATAAATCTAATTCCAAACAAATTAACTCCCCATGGATTCGATCCCGACCTAGTTGGGTTAAAACTACATCAACCACCCTCGATACTCAATAGTAGTGTAGGCTTGGACCCGATTAGTGCACTTTAGCATTGGTCCCTAGGGGATGTCAACTCCGCCAATGATCATGTTGATGACCTACTGAGGTTCTTCTTGTTCGGTCTGTTTGTTGGAGTCCCTATTCCTGAAGTGATATTTAGATCGATCACTCAGAGATACCTGGAGATGCCTGTTATTCAATAACCGAGCCATTTCTTCTCTTAACTGTCGGCAGTACTCGGTTATATGGCCATGAGTGCCATGATACTTACACATTAATTGAGGGCCTTTTTGGGTAAGGTCGAACTATAGTGGTCGAGGCCACTTGGTATCTTTGATGCGTCTGATGGCAGATACGATGCCGGCAGCAACAACATTGAAGTTATATTCGGATAACCTTGGTGCCTCCCTGGCCTTGAATGGTATGTCTAAACTATTTTTGCTCACGAGTCCCCGGCTACTGTGGCCTCGATCTTTCCTTTTATCATTTATCGCAGGCTTACGCTCTGATCCGCTACCCATTCGATCTTCGCTATACGGTTGATACCGGCCTTTGTTCGGTCTTGGCTCATGATCGACGACTCTCTTAGACCTTTCATTAGTTCTGATTGGATAAACGGATCTGGATGGGGCCCGGAGATGATCGTCACTACCTTTGATTTTTGATTGGTACATGTTATGGACGTCGGCCCAAGTTATTGCCGGGCATTCTATCAAATTTTGTTTCAACGGTTGTGAAGCCAATGAGTTTTGGGGATTGAGCCCTTGAGTGAACGCCTGAACGGCCCAATCGTTGGCAACCGGAGGCAGGTCTCCTTCCATTTGAAACCTCGACACGAATTCCCTGAGCATTTCATTATCTCGTTGTTTTACTTTGAAAAGGTCCGATTTTCTGGTCTCGACCTGATGGCCCCGACGTGCACTTTTACAAAGGCATCAGCAAGCATAATCAATAGAATTAGGGGGTAAGTTGTGATACCATATCATCACTCTTTTTGACAAGGTTTCCCCGAACTTTTTTTCAGCAAAACCGACTCGATTTCATCATCTTCTAAGTCGTTTCCTTTAAGGTCACACGTGTAGGAGGTCACGTGTTCATTTGGATCTGTGGTTTCATTATACTTCAGAATTTCGGGCATACAAAACTTCTTTGGGATTGGCTTCGGTGCCGCATTCAGGGGAAAGGCTTTTGGACAAATTTCTTGGTTCAATATCAGGGGAGCTCGTGGAATTTGATCAACTCTGGAGTTAAAGATCTCCATTTTTTTGTCGCTAGCCTCAATTTTCTTCTCCCCCGATTCCACCCGCTTTGTTAGTTTCTCAAGCATCTTTATTATTTCAGGGTTGGTACAGGGCCCAGCTTCACCTGGCCTTTCCGTGAATTTTTCATTTCTTCGGGTGTTTCCCCGGGATGGTTCGGGCTCTACTCTGCTGGGTCACGACTTTGGTTCTGCAGTTGTGCTATCGCCGCCTGTTGGGCTTGTAACATTTTGAAGATCACCTGCAGATTGATCCCGTCATCTTCATCGTTGGGCGTACCTCAAGTCATTGACCGGGCTCCTACGTGAATGTTGTTCTCGGGGTCGATCGGCAGGTTGGCATCGATAGCCACATGTGAGTTGGCATCAACGTTCAAGTGAACAGATTGAGAGTTTGACATTCTTAGGTAGATCTGAAATTTAAATCTCAAAGAACAAGCGTAAAAGAAAGTGTGTTACGAAAATATGCATCAAATTATCACTATTATCCTGAACCCCACGGTAGGCGTCAAACTGTATACCCTTAAAATGGATAACAACGGAGTTTATGCGCGGTTTTAAGGATATGTAGACTAATTCAACTCAAGTGATTAATGACGTTAGATAAGCAAATTAAAGATAGAATAAACAGCCAAACCAGTAGTAATATTGGGTCCTGGATCGGTTATAAGCTTAACAAGTAACCTGCCTTCGGTTCGGAGCCAAACACTTATGAAGAACTATGAGTAAAACCAAGAACTTTGAATAACTTTTAGAAGTAGAGAAAACATATGTATATTGTCTTGGTATGCGTGTTACAACGTGTCTATTGAATAATGATCTTCCCCTTTATATAGTAGGGGAGTTTTACCCTAAGTACAATTCTCAGAAAGGTAAAGATCTTCCTTTTCGCTAATCACTGATCAACTGGTGATACTGGCCGAGATTCACGTCGTGAAGACTTTATATTAGAGGCCACTCATAATTACTGAAACACCACCCAGAACGAAATGCGTCGTCAATGAAGTCAGTCAGTCAAGCCTGATCTTCGACCAATCCGGTCGGGCACGGATATCACGGTCCTTTGTTAGTCGTCTGCAGAAGTTTGGCAATGTTCTTCGGGGTCTCGTTATTCCGATCGGGTTCGGGGGCATGGTCTTGATGGCTTCGGGAGCAGGTGCTTTATTCGGGCCTTGATACGGGAGGTTCCAACTTTGATTTTGATTCCTTGTAGTTACGTCCTCGCTTCGTTTCCCCACCGGGAGATCGGAGTGCTCCTTAGCTTTGATTTTATCCGTATACAATAATATTACTGCACCCATTCATCATTGTGTCACAATGTATCAATGCTTTGCAGTATGTGTAAACATTTTTCTCTCCCTATTTCTTTTAACTATATATAATTATAGACGAATTAAAATAATGCTTGTGTGATCGCGAATATACATCCGCCACTAGTCATCCTCCTCCTCATCCTCATCCACAAATACAAGAAAAAGTTCCGAAATTTAGCCGTTGTAATATGCTACTATCTATTTAAAAACTCTACGAAGACAAATTATACTAAGTCATAAAAACATACATCACTTACAAAGTTATGTGTAATTACATTACTTCTGACATGATTGTGTAAGTAATTTTATAGTATTTTATTTTTGGAGAGAGAAAGGAAAGAGAGTCAGAGAGGGCAGCTCAACAGCCAAGGAGAAGCAAAGGAGAGAATAACGTGTTAAGATATCGCAGTCCTCGGCGGTGTTATAGCAAACTAAATTTTGAAGAGAAATATAGTTATATTGCTGTGTATGTTTATTTTATTTATAGGACTGTAACCCTTAATTAAAATAATACAATTATCTATTGCATGTCTTGCGAAAGTTTAGATCTAATCTTTATTTAACAGTTCCTGTACTCTTCTTAAAGTCAACTCCCAATTCGGTCCGCAAAAACCATCTATAAGAAAATATAATGTCATTTCACCTCTCTAATTCTCTTTGTATTCCAATTGAACACCCATATTATCGTCTTCAAGCTATAAAATGAACAAGGATAACCAAAGCCTTTTTATTATTGAAAGATACATTAGGTTTAGCCTAATATCTTAATTTAAACATATAGTGCAATTGCCTTTGACATGGAAAATATTATATTGGATAAATAACTATTTTAACATCATATATTTATGAATTTTCAGAATAATTTTTCCTTATTTTATAATTATCTTGGTGCATCTCTGATAGAATTGACAAATTCTATAAATATAATTTTATCTATGGGCGAAATCAGTAAGAAAAAGTGCTACACAAAATCATGCAGAGTGAGTTTCTTGCAACATCCAATTTACCAGTTCAACTACAGAAGGATTATAGGAAAATGAATTTAAACCTTATGCACTGCGTTGTAAAAGATTTTCACACTATCAGTTTACTTATAAATAACTATCAATATATACTATTAATAAGTGAAATTTGTAACCTAATAAACAAGATAAATAATATACTATAATAAGTTGTAAAACTCTTTTACAGTCGAGATATATTTTTTAGACCCAAGAAAATTTTGATAAATATTTTAGGGTCCAAGTTCATATTTACTCAAAATAGGGGGTGTGATGGAAAAAGAGCAGATTCAGTATTCAACTACATAGACTATTCAAACAAAATTCAGCACATATATCTTTTTTGCTTTGATGTCAACAGTTACACAGCTTGCATACTTGTAATGCCAACCAATTAAATTAGAGTTGTTTGACTTTGATTTATTCCTTCTTTAGACTTCCACACATATCTCTATCTTACTTCATAAATACATACACATTACCTACACATATAAAAACAAAAAGCCTAGGATTAATTATGTCTACCCCACTTCTCCTTTCAGCTTATAATCAAGAAAATCTAAATCATCTATCGATGGATTTTCCTCAACATTTTAGATGCCCCATTTCCATGGAGCTCATGAAAGATCCTGTTACAATATCCACTGGTGTAACATATGAGAGAAAAAATGTAGAAAAATGGTTCTATACTTACAAGAAAAAAACTTGTCCTGCTACAATGCAAGCAATTCACAGCTTTGACATGACTCCAAATCATACCCTCAAGAGGCTTATTCTTGCTTGGCAAAATGGGAAATCTCAATCAAATTCATCCTCTTCATTTTCCAACAAACACGATGAGCTCGTTTCGTTGCTCAATACGATTGAATCTAGCCCTTTTAAGGTAAGTTCTTTAAAGAAACTCAAGTCAATTGTTGACGTAGGTGACCATGATGTGAAGGATGATTTCAAAACATGTGGTGGTGTTGAGGTTCTTGTTAGGATCATTCAACAAATTTTAATCGAAAGCTCGGATTTTGTCACGTTTAGAGCTTGTGAAGAGGCTCTTAGTCTTTTGATCAAATTGCCATTTGTATTAGAAGAAGAGGAGACAATCAAGATTTTGTTACAGCCAGGGTGCATGAAGTCTATGGCCATAATGCTCCAACGAGGAAGTGCAGAAGCAAGATTTTGCACCGTTTCGATATTCCAAAGGATCACAAAAGCTGATTGTAATTGGAATATTGTGATTGAAGATCAAGGGATTGAATTCTTCAAATCCTTGTTGGAGATTTTATCTGATGAAATCTGCAGTAAGGCAAGTTCCTGTGCATTACAAGTGTTGATAGATATACTCGAAAAATCGAAAAAATCAAGATTGAAAGCTATTGAGGCTGGTGCTATTTGCACACTCATTGAAATACTTCCAGATTCAAACAAATCAAGATGTGAGAAAATAATGTACTTGATCAAGTTATTGTGTGAATGTGCTGATGGAAGAATGGGATTCATAGAACATGGGTTAGGAATTGCAGTCATATCCAAGAAAATGTTGAATATTTCAAATGTAGCCACAAAAATTGGGGTGAAAATTCTTTCATTGATTTGCAATTCTAACCCCATAGAGAAGGTTTTGGATGACATGTTGATGTATGGAGCAGTAAAAAAAATGGTGACTTTGTTACATATTTGTGGCTCTTCATCAACAAAGGATAGAGTTCTCAAGATTTTCAAGTTGCATGGTGATAAATGGAAGAAAAATCCATGTTTTCCTTATGAGCTCAAAAATTATTTGGGGTTGGGAAGTGATTCTTTGTAAAATTATGGGTTCAAAAAGGAGTTAATATGAAAGTCAGATACTTGTAAAGAAATTTGTTGAAATAGAAGAAAGTTTGTTAGGCTTAATTATGTTCAAAAGAGTGTTGAATTAACCATTTAAATTTTTGTAATCTGTTGGGTATGCCAGTTTGTTTAATGGTAATCATCCCCAACAGTTTTATTTTTTGATGTAATTTTTGATACATTTCATATGTGTCTTGGACGAAACCAATGCTTATAGAAATATCATTTTACCTTAATTGTTATTGCATTCTTGCTTTATCTCTCTTAAAATATAATGTAGATATATAGGGGTGTTCAAATCGAACCGGCCGGAAAATCGCACCAAACCGAAAAACCAAATCAAATCAATTAAAAACCCGACTAAGTTTGGTTTGACTTGGTTTGGTATTGAGTAAAAAAAACTTGAACCAAACCGACATATATATATATATATA
>ML532894.1:97191-128958 GCA_005239535.1 Nicotiana rustica
AGAGAATTAAGCCTTTTTCTAATCCATTCATTTCTGCAAGCAGAGGAATCCAGAGCATTGCTCCCCTCCTATTCAAGGTCAGGGAGTATTTTAAAATATCTTGAATTGAAAATTGTAATAATAAATTTTGTATTGAGAGAATAATAAGATCGGCTAACAACTTAACATCATCATTTTTACTATAGAGAGGAAGTAGTTAATCATGAGCACGCGGTCATGGTATCTCGTTCTATAATAGTTACAACTTACAAAGTAAACCCTAAGAAAATGACATTTAAAATAAAACAACAAAAAACGATCTTTCCTATTTTATTTCAACAAGTGAAAATTTAGACCAAGTAGAAGTTAGCTATAGCTATCAAGTAGCTCATGGTTTTGATCGATAGTTATGAATAAAATTTAAAATTATAAAACAAGAAATAAATTTTAAAAAATGGAGCTGAATAACAATTGAGCTGCAACCTCATTATTCACACAAACTAAAGCTCATATTCGAAAATCAAGATGAATTTGATATTAGTCTTCGGAATATTATGAAAATTTGGGGAGTCTTTTGGTCAAAGGACGTAATATAAATTTAAAATAAAAAGTTTGCAGTCTTGCCGACTTTAGAAAAATGAAGTAAGTAGCTGCATTTATGTAGTTAAAAGGTGCACCTTGTATAGGTGCAAGAAATAAGAAAAAAATTTCTTATGTCAGAAGATAAAAATACTTTAGAAACCTTTCACATGAAGACGTACGTACACAATTGCCTCTGCCGGAAGGCATTTTCCAAGTTGCACTATTGAAGTAAACACCCATTTTGGTGGCCAAATTCTCACCGCACCTTGCTGTTCTAACTATTTCTCAACTATTTCTAAGCTTTCCTCGCCACTTATGACTTAACCATGAAATATAGGCATCCTTCATACTTCATAGTCCACAAACGTGTTGGTCTTTGACCTATGGTGGAGACGAGAGACTCTTCAATCCACTTTATCGAAAAAGTTTCCTAAATATATATTTGACTAATATTTTTTTAAAAATAGTACTCCCTCCGTTCCGGTTTATGTGAATCTATTTCCCTTTTAGTCCGTTCCGAAAAGAATGACTCATTTCTAAATTTGGAAACAATTTAACTTAAACGTCTAATTTTACCCTTAACGAGAATCTTTTACACAAATAGCTAGCCATTATCATTTTTTATTTTTTCTATCCATATACATAGATTATACATTGATTATACACATATAATACATAAATTATGCATATATTATACCTCCACCGGCTATTTTTAGTTTAAGTGTTTGGATAGGCGGTTATTTGGGTTAAATCTTCTTTTATTTTATAATCACACGAATACTCTAGACCCCTTTCTGACTTGTTTAAGACCACACATTCCAAAAGTCTTATTTTTTCTTAAATACGTGCCCACTCAAATATGTTGTGTTTTTTAAGAATTAATGTGGCTTAAAAGAGGGTGAATGGGAAATGAAGGGAAAATGAAGGGAAAATAAAATATTTGAGTTTCATTTGAGATTCCCTCATTGATGAAGGGACATTGTCTCATATTGGAGGAGGAAGAGATTTTAATGGGTATATAAGCAATTGTTCTTCTTCTAGATCTTAAAGAGTTGAGAAGAAGGCAAGCCTCGCGTCGACGTCAACGTCGCTCGCTCGGCTCGGCTCGGCTCGGCTTTGGCTTCGGTCAAATGATCGATTGATTAATTTTGGACCAAATTTATTTGTTAATAGTAAATATTAATAGAAATGTTATTATAACTACCCTCTTCAATTTTCCCTCTTTATTGTTGAGTAAATAACCATTTATGTTATGCCATTTATGTTATGACCGTTTTGCAGAAACATCCATTCTGAAGAGTTGCACCTCTTCAGATTTCAGCCCAATATTGGCTATAAATACAAGTTCATTATCTCAGATTTTTCATACCATTTTCTGAGTTCTCCTCCTTTCTTCTGTATATTTTAACTTCAAAGAAAGAAACAGCAAGTGTGATTTGCTACCGAACTTTGTGTTCGCTGGAACACTGGGGTTTGAAGTACCACTACAACAGTGTGTAATTCGTTCTATCATGGGAGAAAATAATCTATAACCTTGGGTACTAGGAGGGGATTAAATTCCTTAAGAAAACACTGTGAATTTATTGGGCTCGAATTGGTTCTTTTGTTTTATTTTTTTTTTAATCAATCCACTCAGCAGAGCCTAAGGCTAGTTTTTATATATATAGAAAATAAAGAAAAAATTGTCATGAGATCCTACATTTTGTAAGCACTAAACTTTGGAAACTACATATATCCTATTGCCAAAATCTAGTGAAATTCTCGGTGGCTAGTGGAGGTGGAGACAAACTAGCCTAGTCACCACTGTTTAAATAAAAATATTGCTCGAGCATAATCAACTTGTTGCTTTATTTCGAGACAGGATGCACATTTATATGTAAATTAAATAGATAAGAGCAAGACAAATCCACAAGTCCTTGCATTGCAACAAATTAAGATCGATAGAAGTTGTTCTGCATACAAAAACTATCTGGCTAGTATTCTTCAATAATGTAAAATATTTCCTTGTGCTTGAGACTTGACATCTGAGCAAGGGAATGATGTGCTTCTCTGTTCACAACCTACCTGGCAAGTTTACATTGCAATTTTGTACACGGTAGAAATTGGGGTTGTCCGATTTTACTATTTGATCGAGACTAGGATGTTGCATTGAAAAGCTGAGGCGCTGAGTTCGAGATCGGAGTCTCTCTCGATTTCAAGGTCAGTTTAAATCGAAGCCAAGGGAGATAGACTTCGAGTAATACCGGGGATAGCTTAGTAACGGAAATAGCGAGATATCCGTGATTGGCCGAGGATCGTGGCATGAATCTCAGAACGGATCAATCTAAAGCGGTTAATTAGCTGTTTATACGATTCTCTTCTGTAATTAGAGATGTACCATATTAGGATCCTCTACTATATAAAGAGGAGTTCCAATCATTTGTAATCATCATTATTCAATGAGAAAACGCTATGCAACTCTTTCTTCCTTGCTTATTGTTCATTAGAATTATTTTATCTTTATTGTTCTTATACTATTATCACCTCGAGAGTACGTTAATTCGAGGTCGAGGTTCAACTCGCACACTGGTTTGTTTATTTTACAGTTCAATTCTATCATTTACTTTCTTATTTATCAATTTGTATTGGGTGAAATCACATATCCTTAAAACCACAACATAATAAGTTTAATTGTTATCCAAATTTTAGGGTAAACAGTTTGGCGCCCATCGTGGGGCTACGGATAATAGTGATTATTCAATACTGATTCCGATAACACACACTACTTTACGCTTGTTCTTGTCAAATATTTTTGTTTCCAGGATAAAATATGTCAAACTCACAAGCAGCACCCACACATGGTGATAATGGTCCGGATATCACAGGGAAAACGACAATCTAGTTACTCCAGGGGTCGAGGTACCACCGGTTGATCTCGAGGGAGAACCAACATACAGTCGACGTCAGTTCGCATATCGCTCTTAATCTAAATCTGGGCGCGAACCCCGAATGGAGTGTACGGAGAGAATGCCAATCTATTGGCCGAGTCACACAGGGCGGAGGAGATGGAGGAGTCAGTCTCCAAGTAATATTCGAGATGTTACAGGCTCAACAAGCCGCTATTGCACGGTTACAAAATCAGCATTGAACGCCGAATGAGGTCGAAACGGAAGCCGCTCGCCGAGCCGAGCCAATACCAGAAAGGTCAAATACTAGTGAATCGGGGACTGACCCCGCAATAATGAAGATGCTCGAAGATCTCACCAAACGAATTGAATCTGGAGAGAAGAAAATTGAGGCAAATGATAAGAAAGTAAAAACGTACAACTCCCGGGTTTATCAAATACCGGGGGCACCGCCAACTTTGAAATGGATGGATTCGAAGAAATTTATACATAAGTCATTTCCTCCAAGTGCGGCTCCAAAGCCCATTCCCAAGAAGTTTCGCATGCCAGATATCCCTAAGTACAATGGGACCACTGATCCCAACGAGCATGTCGCCTCCTATACATGCGCCATCAAAGGTAACGGTTTGGAAGATGATGAGATCAAATATGTTCTATTGAAGAAGTTCAGAGAGACTCTATCGAAGGGGACAATGATTTGGAACCATAATCTACCGCCAAATTTCATTGACTCATTTTCCATGTTTGTGGATTCTTTCGTAAAGGCACATGCCGGGTCCATAAAGGTTGCAACGAGGAAATCATACCTTTTCAAAGTAAAACAGAAGCATAATTAAATGCTTAGGGAGTTCGTGTCTCGGTTTCAAATGGAACGCATGGAGTTTCCACCAGATTGGGTTGTTCAAGCATTCACTCAGGGGTTGAATGAACGAAGTTCGATAGAATCATGTCAACTGAAGCAAAACTTGATCGAATATTCGGCGGTGACCAGGGTCGATGTGCATAATCGGTACCAATCGAAGATCAGGGTTGAGGATGACCAATTGGGAACTCCTTCCGGTTCCTATATCCAAACAGGTCCGTAGGCAGAATTAGAGAGATATCGATAGGGAAACTCGGTCGAACAGAGATCGATATCATCCATAAACGCAGACCACAAGAATGGTGGTCCCAGATGAAATTCCACTCGAAACAATCGAAGGAGCGATAGAGGACAGATTTCTCAGGGACTTATGAGCAAAAGTGGTTTTGATAAAAATGTCGATCCCACATAGGCACCCCGATTATCGGAGTATAACTTCAATATCGACGCATCAGGTATCGTATCGGCAATTGGAAGAATCAAAGACACTAGGTAGCCCAGACCCATACAGAATGATCCTTCATAAAGGAATACCAATCAGATGTGCAAGTATCACGACACACATGGCCACAAAATTGAGGATTGTAGGCAACTACGAGAGGAGGTAGCCCATCTATTCAACGAGGGTCACCTTCGAGAATTCTTAAGTGATCGAGCCAAAAACCATTTCAGAAAGAGGGACGCCAACATAAAAAATGAACATGAGGAGCCGCAACATGTGATACATATGATCGTCGGCGGGGTCGATATCCCATAAAGGCCCGTGTTCAAACGCACAAAAGTATAAATTACTAGGGAAAAACGGACCCGAGATTATGTGCCAGAAGGCACCATATTGTTCAACGATGAGGAAGCAGAAGGAATTTCTCAACCTCACAACGACGCTTTGGTAATTTCTATCATTATGAATAAAATTCAATTTAAGCGTGTTTTAGTGGATCCAGGTAGCTCGGAAAATATCATCCGATCGAGGGTCGTGGAGCAACTCGGCCTGCAATATCGAATTGTACTCGCAGCTCGGGTCCTGAATGGTTTCAACATAGCCAGCAAAACAACTAAATGAGAGATCATTCTACCGGTGAACGTAGCTGGAACTATTCAAGAAACCAAGTTCCATGTAATCGAGGGCGACATGAGGTACAACGCCCTACTCAAGAGGTCCTAGATTCACAATATGAGTGCAGTCCCTTCGACTCTCCACCAAATGATGAAATTCCCAACACCGTAGGGTGAAAACAGTATATGGAGAGCAACATGCTGCAAAGGAAATGTTCGCGGTTGAAGAGGTAACACCGATATCGAAGCTTTCGACAACAAAGGGATCGCAGGACAAAGAAAAATAGGAGACCAAATAGCAACCACAGTCACCAACCCCGACTCAGTCAGAAAAGTGGGGAATCGAAGAGGAAGATGACGACTATTGGATCCCTCGATCCTTCATTATTCCCGAAGATTCTGATGCCACCAAATCAATAGATGAGGAGCTGGAACACGTTATACTGATCGAGTACCTGCCCGATCAAAAGGTATACCTAGGGACGGGGTTAACCCCCGAACTCAGGAAAAAAACGTTAAATTTCTTATTGATAATATGGATTGCTTTGTTTGGTCCCACTTAGATATAACAGGGATCCCACCGGAGATCAAAACACATCGATTAAGCCTAGATCTTAAGTTCAGGCCAGTGAAACAAAAGAGAAGGCCTCAATACGAGGTTAAACATGCATTCATCAAGGACGAGGTAACTAAACTTCTCAAAATAGGATCCATTCGGGAAGTAAAATATCCCGAATGGTTAGCAAACATATTTGTAGTTCCTAAAAAGGGGAAAAATATTTGGATGTGTGTAGATTATAAAGATTTAAACAAGGCATACCCCAAAGACTCTTTTCCTCTGCCTAACATTGATCGTATGATCGACGCCACGACCAGTCACGAGATTCTTAGTTTTATCGATGCCTACTCTGGGTATAATCAAATTCAAATGAACCCGGAGGATCAGGAAAAGACTTCATTCATCACTAAGTATGGCACATACTGTTAGAACGTAATGCCTTTTGGGCTAAAAATGCTGGTGCTACCTACCAACGCCTAGTAAATAAAATGTTCGAAGAACAAATAGGTAAGTCAATGGAGGTATATATTAATGATTTGCTGGTTAAGTCCCTGTGCGCAGAGGACCATTTGACACATTTGCAAGAAACCTTCAAGATACTAAGTAAACACAACATGAAGCTCAACCCCGAGAAATGTGCTTTTGGGGTCGGTACGGGCAAGTTCCTCAGCTTTATGGTGTCAAATCGGGGGATCGAGATCAACCCCGATAAAATATAGGCTATCGAGGACATCACAATCGTGGACATCGTTAAAGCCTTGCAAAGGCTGACAGGGTGGATAGTTTCCTTAGGACGATTTATCTCGAGATCGTCAGATCGAAGTCATAGGTTCTTCTCACTACTCAGAAAGAAGAACATTTTCACCTGGACCCCGGAGTGCCAACAGGCGCTAGAACAATTAAAATGGTACCTCTCGAGTACACCTTTGCTTCATACCCCAAAAGCATATGAAAAGCTATGCTTATACCTAGCAGTCTCAGAAGTTTCAATAAGGGGTGTCCTAGTTCGAGAAGAGCAAGGTACGTAATTTCCCGTTTATTATGTAAGTCGAACTTTAGGCGAGGCAGAAACTCGATACCCACACTTAGAAAAATTGGCACTTACTCTAATAAGCGCCTCTAGGAAGTTAAAAATGTATTTCCAATGTCACCCAATATATGTGCTAACCACTTACCCTCTTCGTAATGTTTTACATAAGCCAGAACTGTCGGGCCTATTGGCCAAATGAGTCGTCGAACTCAATGGGTATGATATCGAATATCAACCCCAACCGGCCATCGAGTCTCAAATTTTGGCAGACTTCGTGGCCGATTTCACGCCAGCCGTCTTACCCGAGGTCGAAAAATAACTTTTGTTAAAATCGGGTACATCATCGGGGGTGTGGACCCTTTTACAGACGGCGCTTTGAATGTGAAAGGGTCCGGATTAGGAATCATTTTGAAGCCGCCCATGGGAAACACAATTAGGCAATCTATCAAAACTTCTAAGTTGACTAACAATGAGGCCGAGTACGAGGCCATAATTGCAGGTCTCGAACTAGCTAAAATCTTGGGAGCAGAGGTCATCGAAGCCAAATGCGACTCCCTACTTGTGGTAAACCAAGTCAACAGAACCTTTGAGGTTTGAGAGGATAAAATGCAAAGGTATTTGGATAAATTGCAGGTGATATTACACCGTTTATAGAATGGACTTTTCACCATGTACCTCGAGAACAAAACAGCGAGGTCGATGCCCTTGCGAATCTGGGATCATCAGTCGAAGACGACAAAATTATCTCGGGGACTGTCGTTCAACTCTCGAAGTCAGTTATTGAAGAAGGACATGCCAAAATAAACTCCACGAGCCTAACCTAGGATTGGAGGAATAAATATATTGAGTATTGAAAAACGGAAAGCTCCCATCGGACCCTAAGGAATCAAGGACTCTACGAACAAAATTTGCTCGATTCACATTGGCTGAAGATGGAACATTATACATGAGGATGTTCGATGGACCGTTGGCAGTATGCTTGGGGCCAGGAGACACCGATTATGTCCTATGAGAAGTTCACGAGGGTACTTTCGGGAGCCACTCCAATGTCGAATCACTAGTTCGCAAAATCATCAAAGCGGGGTACTATTGGGCTAGTATGGAGAAAAACACTAAAGAGTTCGTTCGAAAATGTGATAAGTGTCCAAGGTATGCACCAATGATCCACCAGACCGGAGAGCAACTTCATTCAGTCATGTTCCCATAGCCATTCATTAAATAAGGAATGGACATCATCGGCCCTCTACTATCGACCCCAGGTAAAGCTAAATTCATTTAATTTATGACTGACTATTTCTCTAAGTGGGTTGAAGCATAGGCCTTCGATAAAGTTAGAGAAAAATAAGTTATAGAATTCATATGGGATCACATCATATGTCGATTCAGGATTCCTGCCGAAATCGTATGCGACAATGGAAAACAATTCATCCGCAACAAAATAACAAAGTTTCTCGAAGATCACAAAATAAAAAGGATCTTATCAACGTTGTATCATCTTAGTGGGAACAGATAGGTCAAACGAACAAGACCATCATTTAGAATCGAAAGAGACTAAACGACGCCAAGGGAAAATGGAGAGAAATTCTACCCGAAGTCTTTTGGGCATATCGAACAACATCAAAGTCCAGTATGGATGCAACACCATCCTCCTTAGTGTATGGTGCCGAAGCCTTGATCCTGGTCAAAGTCGGGGAAACAATCGCCAAATTTTGATACGCAGTGGAAGAGTTGAATCACGAGGCTATGAGTACGAGCCTCGAACTACTAGATGAAAAACGAGAAGCTGCCCTCGTTGGAATGGCCGCACAAAAACAACGCATCGAGAGGTATTATAATCGAAGGACCAACCTTCGCCACTTCATAATCGGGGACTTAGTTCTGAGAAAAGTCACCCTCAATATTCGAGACCCTAACGAATGAAAACTCGGCCTAAATTGGGAAGGACCCCATCAAGTCCTCGATATCGTCGGAAAGGGATCCTACAAGCTTGGCACGATAAGTGGCGAGCAACTACCAAATAACTGGAACATTTCACTCCTCAAACGATATTATTGTTAAGGTATGACCTTCTCCTTTTTTATTTACATTACACTAACTTATTTTCAGGTGTTCGAGCAAAGGAATTGAAGTTCTCTTCAAGCAGGAAGATATCAAAATCTTAAAACACGCGTTGCACTCTTTTTCCCTTCGACCGGTTTTTATCCCAATTGGGTTTTTTCGGCAAGATTTTTAACGAGGCAACCATTGTTCGTACTAACTTAGAGTATCCGAGGTTTATTTAAAATCAACCTCGAATACTGGGGGCATCACCCTCGGATGTTATTTTCAAGAAAAATACTTCATGTCAACATGGTCTTGATAGGAAAACTTTGTAATGGGTCAAATGGTCGAATGAACCGTGTCTGTATAGATTACTCGAGCCTTAATGGAAAAACATGTACGCATGTATGATCTATTGAAATAAGTATTTTTCCTTAATGAAATTTCTACTTTACAAGTTCCATAATTATGATTTCTTATGAACACTGGCTCAAGGGTCAAGTACAACTGCACTTCGAACGATCAACCCCATACTCGGGGACTGCCATAAAAAACGGCATGTTCGAACTGTCAAACTTCGAGACCATAAGACCTCAAAGAGGCAACCCTCGACTTTGTAGGCCAAGGCCACCATACTCGGGGACTAACACTTTGAACATATTCGAAGTGTTATGAAAATAATCCCAAGAGGCATACCCAAAGTCTACGGCCAAACTAAAGCGGCTCGAAGACGTCCGAATTCCGCAATAAAATCAGGCTTTCGAATCCTTTTGAAAACCGGTTAAAAAAGGCTACGCTCGGCAAAATAATCAAAGGACTTCGATAACATCAGCCCTCGAGAAACCTTAAGAGGTATCGAACTTTTTAAATACAAATTTGTGCTAAGGCATAAAAAATAAAGGGTTTCAATAAATATTAAACCCTCAAAAAACCCAATGGGTAAAAACTTCATGCTAAGGAATAACGAAATTCTTATATGTAAAAATCTCTAAGCCGAAAAGGGAAAAAGCCATTCTTCTGAGGCCATATCGTCCCGATTCAAGAGACTAAGGGCCATTATATTTTTAAGTTCGAGAATCCATTCTCACTCAACTCAAACCTAAGGGTTTTACTACTTCGAGTTCGAGTAAGAACTCACTCGACTACAGTTCAAGAATCTATTCTCACTCAATTTCAAACCTAAGGGTTCTATTACTTCGAGTTCGAGAAAGAACTCACTCGACCACAAAGGCAGTATTAGTTTGGCTTCGGCCACGTTGCCTGAAATCCAAAGTCTTAAACTTATTATTCACAAGGCATAGAGTATATTAAATTTTTTACAAGGCACAAAGCAGATTTGAAATTATCACAAGGAAAAAATTTGAGACGAAATTCAAAAACATTCTTATATATATCAACAGAGGTGTTTACAAAGGACCGATCGGGTCCTACACAAAGAAAAGAAAAACAAAAGTACAAGTGCCCTAACTATGCTCGGGGGTGACTCCCTCCTCGGGGGAAGCTTCCTCTTCGGGACCCTCATCATTATCGGACCCACTCTTGCTGCCTTCATCATCGTCATCGTCATCGTCATCGAAAGAGGCAAGTAGCCTGGCATCAGCTTCATACACCTTTGCATGTGCTATCTCCTCAAAAAGGTCGAAACCTCGGGCGTGGATCTCCTCAAGGGTCTCTCTTCGGGATTGGCATTTGTCAAGCTCGGCAGTCCACTGCGCTCGTTAAACAGCCTCCCTCAATTGTGCTTGAGCAGCCTCGGCATCAGCCAGATATATGGTCACCGACTTATCAGCCTCGACCTTAGTTTTTTCGGCCTCAACTTGGGCCTTTGCAAGTTCAGCTTCGAGCTCATCAACCCTCTTGACCTGAGCTAAGATCTTTCCCTCGCACTTCGGAGTTTAGTTTAAATCGACGACAACTAGGCCAAGGCAGTTTACTTCTCAGCAGCAAGGCGGTCCATGCCTTCCTTCCACTTGTAGCAGTCAGCTTTAGCTTGATCGACCTCCTTCCGGAACAGCTCGATACTCACGATCTTTTGCTGAAATTGTGACATTGAAACATTAGCTTCCACCTTTGAATTGAGCCTGTGGTTTTTCAAGAGATTCGTTACCTACTCGCTCAGCTCGGCTTCCTCCTTACAGGTTTTGGCCAAATCACCTCTGAGGTCCTTGATCTCTTCGTCCTTCTTCCCATATAGAAGTTTGAGAGCTTTCCTCTCCTGTGAGAGACTTTGGAGATCGGCCTCGCATTGGCTTAAGTCGGCCCGAGATTTAGAGAAAGCCTGTATGAAAAAAGGAAGGACTTAGATAGAGAAAAGGATAATGAAAGAAAACTACACCAACAAAATTCATACTTCCTAGGTTCAGAAGACGTTGGGTCTCTTCGAAGAGGTTGGATGCATCATTGAGATAGGAGGCATCCTCGACCCAAGTAAAGCAACCCCGAAAATGATCCTCCACTCTGAGGACTCCACCTACCTCGGGAGTCCTCATGGCATGTGCATCCCTATGGACTCCTCGGAAAATGAAGGCAGAGATGGTTAGTGACCTGTTATCACTGCCCCAAGCGAATCACTCGGGGCGCTCTGTTCAGCTTTAGGGGCCTCGGGACCATCCTCATCTGGTACATTCGAGACAGCCTCGACCTCAAATGATTCGGGGACCTTGCCCGAAACTTCTTCAGCACGAGGTAGGGCCTCGTCAACCGCCACTAGTTTAGTTTCCTTGGAGGTCTCAGCGGTCTTCCTTACTCGGGTTACCAGCGCCGAGTCACCACCTTCATTTTCATCATCTTCTTCTCTTAGCCTTTGGACTGACTCCATAGTTAGATGAATGACTTCCCCCTTTGGTTTCCGAGCTGCTCTCTTTCTAGGTTTTTCCCCCTTCAGAGGTCAAGGTCCCCTTCCTCTTATTATCCTTCCCCGGCTTCGAAGTCGAGGCCATAGCCTCTTCCTCACTATTAGGAGGCCTCAAAACTGCATCTTTGTTCAGCCTGCACAAGAAAGGACTAATGAGTAAAAAGAAGTTCAGTCAATGCGTCAGGTATGAGAAAAGAGAAACTTACCATGGTTTTTTGCTTCCCATCAGCCTTTTGCCAAGTCGCGCCAACAACGCTCGGCATGGGAAGAAGTCAAAGAAAGCTTCCGGACCTAGTTATCGAGGTCAGGGACCGCTCGAGGAACCCAGGCAACCGTTGCATAACAAAAGAAGTTATTAAATGAAGCAGAAAATAAAACAAAATATGGAAACCAACGAGTAAAGTGTTACTTACGCTTCGGGTTCCATTTGTCAGGAAAAGGCATTTTCTCCTTCGAGATGAGATCACAGGTCCTCACCCGAACGAACCAGCCCATCAACCCTCGATCTTTGTCCTCGTCGATGCTCAAGAACATGGCATTGGTCGCTCGACGTTGTAGCTTGATTAATTCCCGAAAGATACGAGGACTGTATAATAGGAGAAGGTGGTCTAGGGTGAACGGCATCCCCTCAGCTTTATTGGTGAAGAACCGAAGCATGATCACAATATGCCAAAAAGAAGGGAGTATTTGACCTAGAGTCACCTGATATTCACGGCAGAAGTCAATGATGACTGGATTGAGGGGGCCCAACGTGAAAAGATAAGTGTAAGCACTTATATACCCTTTCATGTGGGTAGTAATGCTTTCTTTAGGAAAAGGGATCTCTACAACTTTGTCCCCCCAGTTGCAATCCCTTTTAATTTTCTCGAGGTAACCCACGGTTATCGAGCAGATATACCTCGATACGTGCTCACATCGACTAGGGAGCGATGGAGGATTCTCAATTTTAAAGTCGGATTTAAGTGTGCACGGGCTGGGAATTAACTCCTCAGGGAGCGGTTCCGCCGGCATTTTATCGTCGGTCGGCCGTGAAGAAGAAGAGGAAGCTTTCCTTTTGTGGAACATTTTTATATGTTTTCGTCATTATATGGGTTGAAGAAAGAGGAAAGTAGTAAGTTTTGTTGGTTCGAAACTAGTGGTGGTGACCTAAGGAGTAGTGAAACAGAAGAGCTTGAGAGAGTTAAAAGCTTAAAAGAACTAATGAAGATGAAAGTACAGTTTGATTCAGCGAAAAGAAACCATATTTATAGATTTATGGTGACAGTTCGACGGCACTAGTGGTCGACCGCCCACTAACGCTCATTAAAGGTTTGGGGAACTGTACCGACTGCACGTTTCGGTCACTTCCGCCGCTTACGTCACGAGGGTGACATCATTGTCTATCGAGGTTAGAGAAAAATCGAAGGCTCAATTCGTTTCTTATTATTATATTCCAAGAAACGAGGGGACTATCTGTATACGGTAGAAATCGGGGTTACCCGATTTCACTATTTGAGCGAGACTAGGATGTTGCATTGAAGAGCTGAGGCGTTGCGTTCGAGATCGGAGTCTCTCTCGAGATCGAGGTCAGTATCAATCGAAGCCTAGGGAGATAGACTTCGAGTAACATCGGGGATAGCTTAGTAACGGAAAGAGCGAGATATTTGCGATTGGCCGAGGATCGTGGCGTGAATTTCATAACTGATCAATCCAGAAGCGGTTAATTAGTTGTTTATACGATTCCTTTCTGTAATTAGAGATGTACCATATTAGGATTCCTCTACTATATAAAGAGGAGTTCCAATCATTTGTAATCATCATTATTCACTGAGAAAACGCTATACAACTTTTTCTTCCTTGCTTACTGTTCATCAGAATTATTTTATCTTTGTTGTTCTTACACTATTATCACCTTGAGAGTACTTTAATTCGAGGTCGAGGTTCAGCTCGCACACTAGTTTGTTTATTTTACAGCTCAATTCTGCCATTTACTTTCTTATTTATCAATTGGTATTGGGTGAAATCACATATCCTCAAAACCACAATACAAGTTTAATTGTTATCCAAATTTTAAGGTAAACAAATGTATAATCTTCCCTTGATTTTGATTTTTGACAAAATTCATACAAAAATGGAGGGATGTGCTTTTATTTGGTATACCACTTTCCAACAAAAGTAATGTAGGTTTAATGATTATTGGGCTTCATAGTGATCTATTCAACAGAGGGCAACATGCCGTACAACATCGCAAGATCTTCATAAGTCAATTTTAAAGCTTGGCAAAGGCATGTGGAGGCAATTTTGATCTGGGAGGAAGCTTTAGGTCTTCCCAATGGTCACCATCTATCTTGGAGAAGTAACGGGCGACATCATCATCTCTAATTAGATCCAATCTAGATGGCTCCCACTGAAAACATGCGAAAAGATGAGCACAAGAATGAAAGAAGCTCTCAAGATATATTTAATTTCAGGATTATCCTTGATCAAGTGATGTCGAAAATTAATGTAACCCACCTTCGGATTTCTATCCTTGTCCTCAAGTATGGCTCTGCAACCCTGCCATAAAAGCCAGGTGGTGTAAGACACGTAAATGCAGTAAAAAGGGTGGCTGAAAGATGGCATATTCTACCTCGAAGTAATCCTTGCTAAATTCTGCCCTCAACACATGACAAACAATCCTATACTCTCGGATAAGGCAATTACCAACACCTTGCAGCCTCCCTTCTCTTATCTGGAGCAGAAAAAGGACTAATATGAACAATTTACAAATAATCAAGAAATCGCCGGTTGAAATGTTGGTCAAATCAAGGCAATACGGCTGTGCAGAAGGAAATTCAACATGTGGTTGTGGAGCCCGACATCATCACATTTTTCATTTGAAGAACTTGCAACCCAGCAACACTGATCTAGTATCAATATGAAAGACTGAACATAAATAATCTTAATCCAAGTGCAGATTCTAAATAACCCTCCTGGTGAGGCAGTTCTTAAGCAAATAAAAATTCAGGCACGAGGTTCCCCATTTTCAATAAGTAGTCGAAATTAGCTTATTAAAAGAAAGAAAAGATTTCATTGATAATTTAAAAAAAAAAATCTATTAAAATTTCGTAGGGCTTGGGAGCGAGCAAACAAAGGTGAATATTGAAAAGGTTGAGCAAGGACACGAGTGGACCTATATTGTGGTTCTACCAATGTCATTATTATGCTACTATCTCAGAAGACTGCAAAATCTGCATGGATTATATGCGTTAACCTTCCTGATATCTACCAAGCTAAATATCTTTCCCCAATTATCAATCAAAGAAATGAGTTTTACATTTTTCCTACATGACCAATTTCTGATCAACCTGAAGTACGGATACAGAAGTTCAGGTAATAATGTAATGGTATCACAAAGTAGTGAATGACTCACTGATCTCAATGAAATTTTAAGACTTATTGGGGAAGCTTTCTTCATTGATTGAATGGTCGAAGAGATCCAGTCATCCTTCTTGTCCAAAGCCTCATTTTCCTATGAAAGATTCATGCAAAGTTCATATCAAGTACTTTGATATATTATCAGGATTTCACAAAGTAATTTCACCACAAAAAGCAAAAGCCCATCAAATGACCACTCATCTCCCAAACTTACAAGAGTAGATATGATTTCTTCAATTGTTCTTCGAGAGAAACAGCGGTTAATAATCTTCACCCTACAAGCACAAAATTGCAGAAAATAAAACTGGTGCACTGTTGAGAAGTCATAAACTCACAATATTTTCCCTCGATTCAATGGAAATTTTGGAATGCCATCCATCTTAATAAAAACAGGAAGAAGAACAACATGAGAGCAAAATAACAAATAAGAGCATAGATGATGACTTAATGATATGCCATCAATATTATGCTATTAATAGGTTCAAACAATCCCCTAGGCTCCGGGGCTGTGTTTAGAAGGTAAGCTTCCAATAAATCAGCATGAAAACAAACACCATCATAGAGATATTAAATGAACTCACTTGTGATATGGACTTTCTTTTTTCAAATTTGGTGCGTGGGAGAAGCGACTTATGATGGCAGATATGGCATCTGGATGACTCGTACTGACTTTAACTAGTGCTTGTTCTAAAAGCGGCAATCTCTGCAAAAAAAAGGAAGAGACAAAGCATTCAAAATAGATCAGACATGAGAGAAATTAAGCAAATATATAAATGCTATGCAATCTGATGCATATAGATGAGTCAATGTTCATAAGGCCTTCTACCACCCTGAAATGCAAAATATAGCTTAAAATTGTACCAATGGCTAAATGGAGATCCCACTAATCCATGTAAGAACTATTCGATGCTTGGTTGACAACATCCAGAGTCCCAACAAGCATGATTAGCTTGGAACTGCTACACAATGTAATTCAGAAGACCCATAGAATTTTTCTCCAAGCATGTTGAGGTCATATTTGTTGGTACCCAATTATGTGAAAAATTGCAGCTAACAGTATAGTCATTGGAGGTTACATTGACCGCATACCTTAACTAGAATGCATTTGAGCCAAAGTGCACACCCAAGATTAAGAATCATGGTTGCATGGATAAGATAAAATGTCTTAGGAGAACATAAATAGAACAATTAATCAAACCCATATACAAAGTGGCAGATAAGATTACCGTCCTAACACCATAAGCCTAACATCTTCCAATGGACTGGCAATTTAGTTATTTATTACATGTAAAGGGGGCAATATCAGACTATCAGTTTTGCCATTATAATTATACACTTATCAGTTTAGGCATATTAGTAACAGACAGAGATTTCCTATAGAAGCAATCCAATCAGTTTAGGCATATTAGTAAGAGACATTGATTTCCTATAGAAGCAATCGAAAATGGACAGAACATGCTGAAAATTAAGGTATTATACCGCCGATGATACAAAGTGGGTTGCTAGACCACAAGCAAGCATTTCAGCACCATCCAACCTAGCACCAGTAAGACCAGCATATTCCCCTGCCAAAGAGTACAAGAAACTAGAAATTAGCCAAGGGGAAACGAGACTTAACATTTGTTTGTTTGTTTGTTTGTTTGTTTTTGGTTGAGAAAGAACGAGACTTAACATTTGTACCTACAAATTCTCTGTGCATCGTGGCAACATAGGAATTATCCTTCCCCAATAATAGCAACATAATCAGAATAAAGAAATCAGGGAAGAAAATTAAGGATCATATCTCTAGATAAAATCGGGTATCATTCATTCAAACATGTCACGATTTTTACAAATCTTCAAAGGCTATCTTACATTTGTAATGATCTAAAGAAATTCATATGAAAACAAGGGTTGATTTTTGTAATAATTTAAACTAGACAAATTCAGCCATCACGTGAAAACTAAGGCTGCCATCCAGCTAACTGTCCAAATATTTGTAGGGAAAATATGTTTTGGAGACTTTCATGTGAAGAGGATTGACACCTAAGTATGATTATATAATGAATGCAGACTTACTTTTAAAATGAGGAAACACATGATCAATGAATTCCTAATGGTGGAAAACAGACAAAAAGAATGTCCAGAGAATTCGGAAACTATAAGAGAAGATGCACCAAAAGGTTTTGAACCCCTTCTGCAGGAACTAAGGATCGATTTACTGTTTCTGACTCTTTCTTACTTTTGATTTCAAGGATATTGGGGAATTAGAAGCAGCATTAAACGCAAAGTAGCTGAGCTGACCATTGCTCTTAAGATAGCCTAAACTAGTGAGCAGCCATGTAGTGACTTTTAATTTCCAACAACGACAAGTAGCAAATAACTTCACACTGAAACTTGAATGAATTACATCAACAGCAGTAAATTCCTTCATAAATATAAACAATTTGGCAAGTGAAATTACCAAAGAATCCTGGAAGTCTTGATAAACAGTAAGAGGCACCTATATCAGGAAAGAATCCCAAAGCTGTTTCGGGCATAGCAAAAACCTACAGGCAAACAAACGTAAGAATATGCTGGACATGAAATTTCTGGGTATCACATCAACCAACATCAAGTTAGAAAAAAGGGTTATGTGTAATCTTCAATGCAAATCCGAGGTACCAACTAAAGCTCATGAAAATATACAGTTTGTAAGATTTTGCTCTTATTTGGCTAGTGCTATTCCACTGGAACATTCATATATTGCTGCACTCCATAAGAGAGACAAATTTCAAGCAAATGCCAAAGAACGTGGCAAAGATCAAATATAAAAAGGAAAGTAGACAACAAGATAAAATCTACTTCAAGTAGAGGCAATACCGACTTTTCTGTTGCAACTCGAAATCTACCATGTACAGAAACACCAGCGCCGCCTCCCATGACGATTCCATTAAGGATGGAAACCTTCAATGGGCAGTCCAAATAAGATTAAGGAGCACATCAAAGAAAGTTATATCACAGAACTAAAATAACACATAACCTAGTTTAACCTGGGGTTTGCTATATGTTGCCATAACATAGTTCAGTATGTACCCCTCTTGGAAATAATTATCACCGAATTTCCAGTTACCTGATAAGCATAAATAAATAATCAAATATATGACTGGGGCCATTAAGCTATGTGCACCTAAAATTACTAAGTTATTGAAAAACTTAAATATCATCGAAAAAGATCACAGTTGTCACCAGTCTCAGACTCACTCATAAAAATTCATAAGATAAAAGCAAACACAGATTAAATATGTCCAAAATTTCTGAAAAAGAAGTTACTAGTACAATTGACATTAGAATCGATAGGTGTATCAATTGGTTTAACTATCAGTAATGCTTTCGCTTTAGTTCTCCGGGAAAAAGCAAGCAATATTAGGATGTATAAGTGAGTCAATTGGTTTGATAATCAGTAATGCCTTATCAGAAACATGAATGATCATAAAATCAATTGACTCATCTATAGATCCTAATGTCAGTTAGTTTTCGCAAAAGCATTATGATAATCGATTGCTGAGTACAAAGTGATTTTTCACTTTACTAATGTTTAGTCACTAGATATGTACTAGAAGGAATTCCAATAATTAGAAATCTGCCCCCCTTTATCTTTCTCTATCCGACTCTCTTTCCAGCGATGAGTTCTCTCTCCGGTGTCTTCTTCTTTTAGCATGGGAAAAATCTTTTTTCATTTCAGGTGATAAATCCTCTGAATTAATTGATATTGGAGGGGATTTTGACAGATGGTTTGTATGGATAGAACTTGAGGTACGAGTTAAACTTGGAAATGTAATGCAAATAAAATTAATCCATAATAATCAATATACCCTGGCGAGCAAGAGGAACAACGGCTGTAACATCACCACCAGCACAGAAAGCCCGTCCATTTCCCTGGAAAATATTGATACAACGAAAGCAATAGTTTGTAAATATCCCTCTGTTAACTGTTAAGCTGTGAATGCATTATATATATATATAATTATCACAGAAGATCTGAATATACCTTTAATATAATCATCTTCACATTAGAGTCTTCTTCACTGGCATAGAAAAGTTCCAAAAGCCGAGATAGCTGTACAAATATATAATATGGGCATGATTGAAAAGCCCACATGTTCACCAAGTAAATATATTAAGAATAACCTAATCCAGAAATTGCATAAAGACACATGAAGCATAAGTAGTTCTTTCACCTTTGTGTTTACACATATTTTCATCAACCAACTGATAATTTTATATTCAAGGACAGGTGATTTTTTTTTTTATCAGTGAGGTAATTACACATTTTTAAGCAAATACAATTCTGACAGAATTTTGTTACTTCACCTTAACACTTGCAATGAAAAAATTCTCAAGCTAAGAAGGAATATGATCTGCTATTTTCTGTCCTTTTTTTCATGATAGATAGATAGTTACCTATTTTCACAAACAAAAAAAAGGGTCTAACAATGAAAGTCTGGGTAAAATCAACTTTTATTTCTCTGCTTTATTGAGATATCAGCAGGGGCGGATTTACAGGGAAAGATACGTGAACCCAAAGTAAAATTAGATATTTTATGTGCGTATTTTTTAAAATTGGGATAATATTAATTAACTGTTGGCAACTATGATCCAAGAAGGTCGAAAGGTGCACTTAGTTGAGAAGGTTAAGTTATTTATCAAGAGAAAGAGGGATTAACTCTCACTTAGTACATTTTTTGCTCCTTTTTTCAAATAGTGCACCCATATATTAAAAATTCTAGATCCGCCTTCAATCACAAACTAGTTAAGGTCGGACTTAAGAAATTAGATGGATATTTATCAATGAATAAAGTTTTAAATGAAACACAAACTATAGACAACATAATATATTTGAGAACAGTACTGTAAAGGAAACCATACAAAGAATGAAAAGTAGCCCAACAAAATAATAGTGACATTATATTTCTTTTTAAACACCATTTTTCAGTGACATCATATTTGGAATACCATTTCATAAGAAAGTGCATTGAGCTTGTTAGGCCTGTTTAATATGAACGTTCTAACGCTTGATGATGTCTCCTCCACCAAAACCTGACAACCAAAAGTAACAGTAATTTTTATTTTCAAAAAAGAAGTAAATAAACAAGCAGTGAACACTTGAACTGGAGTGTTGTTTTGCTCAAAAAAAAAAAAAAAAAACTGAAGTGTTGAGAGCAGAATGGCATTGCACCTGATCGGTTCCGCCATTGTTGGAAGAGGCTTCAGCCATGGTTGTTCTAGCTGAGCACGGAAATTTATTACCAGGTGGTTCTTCTCTCAGCTTTATGTCCATTGACCGACCCGAACCGTTTCGTCTGCGTCTGCCCACGCGGGATTCTAATTATATCGCCACCTTTTTATTTTGCATGTATTTAAAAGTTGATTACACTTTAAAAAATTTATAGCCACATTTACATTCATCTTCGACTTTGTGGTCCGTTTGTGTAATTGCTTTGAATTTCTCATTTACATTCATCAGGCTGCTTGCACTAGTTTTCTTCGTGTTGTTAAGGCTGAGTAAATGGCTAAAATTACACCAATTTTTAATCGAGACAATTCAAAAGTGAGCAATACTTAAGAATTAAATACATCGGCCTAATCCATCCGTTCACTTTTACTTGGCATGGATATTAAAAATAGATTTTCATATTTATTTGTCACTTTAGCATATCAAAAAAGACAAGAAATTCTTTTATACCCACAATATTTATTATTCATTTCAAATAATTTTCTCAAATTCAATAAAATATATTATGCACTTCATTTATTATTTTTTAAGGGACGTCAAAATATGTCAAGTAAAAATGAAGAGACGGAGTGAGTATTTAATAAACAAAAAGAGCAGTAAAATAGTTACAAAATTAGCAACAAGCAAGAAACGATATCCGCAAATTTCGCTCACCCAGCCCGGCAAACCTTTCCTCTTTAATAGATTCTCTTTTTTTCCTTTGTCGTGAAGACAGTCTCTTGCAGAAATGCAGGGTAACGTTTAGAGGCGGATCTAGAATTTAAAGTTGGCGGATACCATAATTTCCTTTAATGCATACTTTATAATAACTAATATAAAATTTGTTAGTAATGTTTTTTTGGTTTTTTTGAGTTGATTCGGTCAACCTAATAGGTATTTTTATTTGAAAATTTAAAAATTACATCTCAGATATACAAAAATATGTGATTAGATTTTTTAAAATAGGATCACACCTTAGTATAACAACATAAGTATCAACATTTTCATTGTGAAATTACATCTTTTCTGTATATTAAAAATTAATTTACACAAGTAAGATAACATATTCAAAAAGAGAATTACATCAATCAGAATAAGAAAATTTTAAAAATATTTTTCATAGATAAATTATATCCCATAAGCATAAATTAGATAAACTACAATTTCCCATAAATCAAAAGCATAAATCACATATTATTTAAGCAGTGCTTACGAAATTATAGTAAAGTGAATTAAATTATATCTAACAACCATCACATAACAAAAAAATTTATGATGTAATAAAAAAGATGAAAAAAATTTGATCTCAACCCAATATTCTCATTACACCCAATTTTTCGGATTTGAAAGAAGAAAATTCAAAAATTTAATTGAGAGGATTGCTTATTTTATATAATTTTAAAGTTTAGGAGTCTCTTTTTTGAGTGTTCTTACTAGATATCACATACAAAATAAAATAATACAATAGTTAAAAGAAAAATATATAAAAATAATAATAAAATGACAAATACAAATTCGGTGGTAGCCGAAAAGAGAAATGACTGGGAGAAAAGAAAATAAAAGCCCAAGAAAAAGAGAAAGTCAAACAAGGTTCAACTTGAATTTTATACACGAGAAAAGCTTTCAAAAAGGTCTACTAGCCATGACACATTTGTCTAGTTTACGGTTGCGGGTGGCAATGATCAATAATTAACCTAATTTAAGAAAATCTCAACATAGGTATATAAAAACTTTATCATTTTACCGGGTGCCGTGCCACCCCTTCTTAAAGGGGTGGATCCGCCTCTAGTAAGGCTGCATACGATAGACCCTTGTGATCCAGCCCTTCCCAAACTCCACGCATGACGAAAGCTTAATGCACCGAGCTGCTTTTTTTTTATTCTTTAATAGATATTCATTAAAAGGGATGGGCAAATCAGATCCTATCTAGTTGCCTCTTTTATATGTGTGCCCAAATTAACTATATTAATTTATTATTATAATGGATGTAATAGTTGTCTAAATTTATATGCATTATCCATTGTTGTCTGAATTTATATGCATTATCTGTTGTTGTCTGAACTTAAATGATTGTATTTACTTATAGACATGGTCGTATAATGTGAATTTAAGGAAATATAAACTTAAAATGCATATCATATAAATTGCAGAATAATGGAATAATTTTTATACAATGTATAATAATAATATAATGTGTATTTAAAATTAAATGTGGATCAAGATATATAAATTTAAAATACATATTATGTATCTACGTATCTATATCTATCTATATTATTAATATTATTATAAAAACACGAATGTTCTACAATAGATGTTGAACTACTAATTAAAATATCCTCAAAATGTTAACAGACCTTTATACTTTTAAATATTTATATTATCGTTTGCAAGAACTCACGGCGAAAGGATACAACTGGAAATAACACGTGTCAGGATAAAGAGTTGTACTAGAATAAAGTATAATGGAAGAAGGCTAGAGACAAGAGTTGGGGATTTATTCCAAACCAAATCGAAGACTATCTTAGGCAGAAACGTGTGAGACTATTTCAAAACCTTCTCTTGTACGAATATAATTACCTCGGGGATATGTAACATTTAAAAAAATTAAGTTGTTAGACATGCAAAATATGAGGTCATTTAATTATGTTTACTACATTATCTATAAAATCTTTGTTAGTTCCTTGAGAATCAAGCAGGTGAATTTAGTGATATCATGTTATAGATAGTAAAGGTTAAATTACAGTCTCTATTTCTTCTACTTTTTGTTCTATTTCTTCTACTTTTTGTTCAAGGCTTTATAGTTCAATGCACTATAATATTGAGTAAGTTATTTATGCATATGTAGGTTACGAAAGAGCACATCTTAAGTAGGTGTTTATAATTAAAAAAAAAAATTAAAAAATATATTTGGAGTTAAGTTGAAAAATAGTATTTGAAATTTAAAATTATGTTCGGATATGCATTTTACTTGAAAAAATATTACAGTGTTGTGAGTGGGGGAAAAAGTTATCCCGGGAAATCTGCAAAAATTTACAAAATTTCATGGACAAACACGGTTTTGAAAAAAAAAAAATACGGAGAAAAAGAAAAAAAAAATTATGGACATAAGTAAATCTACCATGTAATTAATTGTTAGAGTGCAATTCACATTAGTCCGGACGTTAATACGAATAGAAAACAATCAAACAAAAAATTGAGGCCTCCAAAATTTTGGAGCCTAAAGCTATTGCTTTAGTTGTTTAACCCTCTAGCCGCCCCTACGTGTTGGTTATTCGAAAAAATAATTGTATGTTTTGAACGACAAAGCCGCAATCAATCACGTGAAGTTCACCACCACGCATAAACTGAAGCGGTCGATCACCCATGGACGGTATGATGACCTCGAAGACAGTATCATCTTCGATAAGTCAGATACCCACGGTTTGACTTTTCCTCACTTCGATGCTCTTGTCATTACTTTACGCATTTTAGATACTAATGTAAAAATAATAATGGTAGACGATGGGAGCGGCGCGTTCATTATCCACCCCCCGAGTTCTCGCACAAATGAGACTCGAGGACAAGATAGTACCACGTTGCATAACACTGACCGGTTTTAACAATGCAGTTGAGCGAACCTCAGGAAAAAAATAATGATACCCGTCCTAGCTGGGGGCGTCACCCTAGAGACAACGTTCTATATCATAAACCAGGACAGAACCTACAACGCCATCATAGAGCGACCCTGGATACACGTCATGAGAGCCATCCCATCCAGCTTATATCAATAATCAAGTTCCCTACTCCATGGGGGATGTTAAGAATCCGAGAGGAACATCGCACGGCCCAAGAATGTTATCGCATCGCCCAAGACTGTACATACACTCAACAGTTAAAGGGAACGGGCTCGGAAGCATAGCAATTACCAAAGTCGGGGCCCTAACCGACGAACAGAGAGATGTTATCAAGGACCTCGACGTCGTGAAGGACACGGGGTCAACGATACAAGACCTCGACCCCGTCCAAATAGACAAAAATGACCACAACAAAAAGGCTTACATCGGCCATAAACTCTCCGAACTAGGTAAATTTCATAAATTTTTAACTGACTATGCAGACCTATTCGCTTTCTCCCATGCAGATATGCCAGGCATCTTGAAAGACATTTCCACGTACAAGTTGAACGTAGATCCATTTTACGCACCAGTACGACAAATAAGAAGAAAATTTAATGCGGCAATCAACGAGGTCGTCCGCGATGAGGTGGAAAAAATACTCGCCAACGGCTCCATCAGATAGTCCAGATACCCCTAATGGATCGCCAACGTGGTCATGGTAAAGAAGAAAAATGGGAAATGCCGCATGTGCATGGATTTCACAAACCTAAACAAAGTGTGCCCAAAGGACTCTTTTCCGTTGCCGCACATTGACCAACTCATCGACGCAACAGCAGCGCACGAGTTGTTAAGCTTCTTGGACGCCTACTCGGGATACAACCAAATTCTTATGGAGGAAGAGGTCTAGGAAAAGACCACTTCCATAACTCATCAGGGGACGTGTTGCTATAGAGTCATGCCATTCGGGTTGAAAAATGCAGGAGCAACCTATCAAAAGTTGGTCACCAAGATGTTCAAGGAAAAGCTTAGCAAAACAATGGAGGTATACATAGACGATATGTTGGTCAAATCCAAAAGGAAAGAAGATCATATCGACCACCTAAAGGAGGCCTTTGATATACTAAGGCGTGGTATGAAGCTGAACCCCGAAAAGTGCACTTTCGGCATAACCTCGGTAAAGTTCCTTGGCTTCCTAGTATCGTAAAGAGGCATTGAAGTCAACCCCGACCAGATCAAAGCTATCGAAGGAATACCTGAAGTGCTGACCAGTAAGAAACAGGTACAAACACTGACCGGCCATATAGCCGCCCTGTCAAGATTCATCTCACGATCCTCTGATAGATGCCACAAATTTTTCAACGTGCTCAAGAAAGACAATAGGCTTTAATGGAATTCAGAATGCGTCGAGGCCTTAAGGGAACTAGAGGCATATTTGTCCTCGCCTCCATTACTCACCAAAGCAGAAACCGGTGAACACCTCCTGATATACTTGGACGTATCAGAGGACGCAGTAAGTGCAGTGATGGTCCCCAAAAACAAAGGTATGGAATCTCCAATTTATTACATTAGCAAAACCCTGGTCGACACCGAAACTAGGTACCCCCACCTCGAAAAGTTAGCTCTGGCATTGGTCATAGCTTCACGAAAGCTTAGACCCTATTTTCAATGTCACCCCATATCGGTGGTCACGACCTTCCCTATGAGAAGAATTCTACATAAGCTCAAACTGTCAGGGAGACTGGCCAAATGGGCCATAGAATTAAGCGATCACGATATCACATATCATCCGTGAATGGCGATAAAGTCGAAAGTACTATCCGACTTTGCCACCGACTTCAGTGCCAATATAATGCATGAAGTCGAGCAGGAAACTTCTCGTACTGCTCCCAACTTACCCGACCTATGGGTCCTATACACCGATGGCGCTTCTAACGTGTCAGGTTCCGAAGGGGGACTCATACTCGAGGTCCCAGCAGGTGAAGTCATCCTCCAGTCCATACGGGCCCCGATATGACTAACAACTAGCCTGAGTACGAGGTCGTAATTGCAGGTTTAAAGATAGCTCTCAAGTATGGAGCACGATGATAACTAGGGATTTTACCTTATTTTACACTCTTTCATACTTAAGTTTTGGATAAAATTGTATGCAAAATAGTCCCAAAGGCTTACTTGTTGTGCTTGTTACAGGGTTTAGTCAAAAAGGATGACATATAGTCAAAGACCTGCTCAAAAAGGAGTGAAACCTATACAAGTACCAAGATCAAGCACATGCAGAGTTATATTGACCAGTGCGGACCGCGGTCCGCACTAAAGAGATTCAAAGAGTGCTTCCCAAGGCCAATCCAACGCGGACCGCGGTCCAATCTACGCGATCCGCGGTCAAGAGAATCAGATACCCCAAACCTTGAAGGCTAGAAGACCTCCGCGGACCGCAGTCCTGTCTTCGCGGTCCGCGTTGAAGCCACCGCGGCCGCGGTCCAGTTTATGCGGACCGCGGTGGCCAAGTTCAGAGCCCACTTTTGTAAAGCTAAAAATCCTCACCGCGGCCGCGGTCCATTTTGTGCAGTCCGCGGTCCCCGCAGGGGCATTTTTGTCCGGAATTGTTAGCTGAGTATAAATAGTTTCTTTTATTATTTTTAGGTCAAGCTTTGTACTGAGATATAGTGGGGAGCTCGTGAACGACTTTTATTTATCTTTTTGAGTACTTTAAGGATTTCAACATTGAATCTTTCAATTTTAGTTTATAAATCAATTATATGGGTTTTGCTTCATCTATTTCTCTTATTTCTTCAGTTATTATGAGTAGCTAAATGCATTAGCTAGGGTTGTGGCTCAACCCTAGCGTGGGTGTTTAATGGTTCCTTTAAATTAAGGCTTAGATGTTTATGGGTGTTTGGTATTTGAGCTGATTTGTGGTTTTCATGTTACAATTGGTGGTTGCAAACACTAATTGGTGTTTAATTGACTTGGGTTCTTCTTGAGAAAGAGGACTTGAGTCTAGAAAATCAGCCCAACAAGGAATTGGGACGAAATCAAGAGATTGATAGTCTTAATTAACGGGTTAAACCTAGAGATAGTAAAACCCTACTTGAACCAATATTGCTTGCATAATTTTGACACCCAATTGACCTCGAGAGTGGCAATTAGAGCAAAGCCACTCAAACTACCGAGAGGTATAGAGTGGCTAATTTCATGCATTGGTTATGCCATATTCCCTTTGTTAACATCTCTGCCTTAGGTATTGGATCCCGTTGAATATTCACCTAGGAGAAAGTCATAACCCTAGTGCCTTTTATCCATTAAGAAAACAACCAAAAAGACATTCGTTAGTTAATTAGCAAATTACTATTAGTATAAACCATAGTATAATTGTCAAACCAACAAGTATGAAAAATGCAATTAAGAGCACGAACCACTACTAGATTACCTAGAAACTCAACTCCCACAATCATAACTCCCTATGGATTCGATCCCGATCCTTCGGGTAAAATCTTCTCCAACCCTCATCTCGCTACTTTATAGTGGTGTAAGTGAGAGCCGATCACTTTTTGGCGCCGTAGTCGGGGGAGTTATACGGTGTTGATTATCTACGTGAATAGTGGTGTTAAGTCTTTTTCTTTCCTTTTTTTGTTAACGTGTGTGTTGAATCTACTCAGGTGTTAATGGTGGATCCTTTGAGAAATGTCATAGAGGAGGTATATGACAACCAAGAAGATGAAATAAACCAAGTAACTCCTCCCAAATAGGGCCGACAGGCCAATGCTAATGAGGAAATTCCAGACCCTCCCACGCCACCAGCCCCCAGAGCAGCCCCTCGGGTCCTTCCAAATGAGGGGTATGCTAGTGCTATTGTCCCGCCGAGAATCCGGACGGGAAATTTTCAAATAACAAATGTGATGCTGACACTCTTGGAGCAGCGGGGCTATTTCATCGGAGCTGCCCACCAAAATGCTTACAAACATTTGAAGGGCTTCGTGGATACCTACTGGGGTAGTAAACAAACGAATGTCTCGGAAGATGCATTGAGACTTCGGTTATTCCCCTTCTTTGTTCGAGGGAAGGCTCTTGATTGGCTCGAGCAACTTCCCAACCACTCCATATCCACATGGGATGAGCTCGCAGACAAGTTTATTGCAAAAACTTTCTCGCCTAGTCACATGGCGGCGCTCAGAGATGAAATATTGGCTTTTAAGCAATAACCCAACGAGCCTTTGCATGAGATTTAGGAGCGCTACCGGACAATGGTTAAGTAATGTCCAAACAATGACATGACTGAATCCATGATTCAGCAAACCTTCTATCGAGGAATAAACATTGTCAATCAATGTGGTCAATCAGTTGGGCCGTGGAAATTTCATGAAATTGACTTACCCCGAGGCATGTGAGGTGTTAGATGAGATGGCTGACACATCGTCAGCATGGCAAAGTAGAGCAAACGTACCTCAGGATGAGTCCGGTGTCAATAGTCTTCACAAAGAACTTCAAGAACAGGGGCAAGAAATTGCCGAGCTCACTACCACTATGAACCAACTTGCAAAGGCCCAGCTTCAAAAATTACAAAGCCCAAAGAAAGTAAATTCCATGGAGGGAGTGAACCAAAGAAGACCTCGGGGAAATCCTAAGCAAAGCAACAATGATCAAAGTGACCAAGGACCAAGTGGGTAGTGCAGAAGAGCCATATGATGATCAAGAAAAGGATGTTATGTATGCCAATAATTACCAAAGTCAAGGGAACAATCAAAGCAACAATCAAAACTGGAGCAACCAAGGCAACAATCAAAGTTGGGGTAATCAAAGACAACGAAATTGGAGCAATAACAACAATTCATGAAATTGGGGGAACAACAATAACCAACAATGGGGGAACAACAATGATAATAATTGGAGCGGAGGCAATAACAACAACAATTGGGGTGGTAATGGTAACTGGGGGTCAGGATCTCAAAGGCTCCCGATGTACCAACAACCAAGCAATCCACGCCCATACCAAGCTCAAGGCCAAAGCTCATCAGGTAATGACATGGGAAGAATTGAACAAATGTTCAAGCAAATGATGGAGCGCAATGCGGACTCCGATGCTCAATTGGCTTCCCACAACACCTCCATTAGGAATCTTGAAGTACAAATGGGCCAAATTTCTCATGCCTTGAACACACGCCCAAAGGGAGCACTACCGAGTGATAAGGTGGTAAACCCTAAGGGTGGGAACAATAATAATATCGGTCACGCCATGACGGTGACCACAAGAAGTGGAAAAGGAGGTGAAGCGATCTCTTCTAGACAAAAAAGAATTGTTGTTGATGATGATGAAGTGCCAAATAATGAGTTACCAGTTGAAGTTGAACAAGTGGTGGTGAGCCAACTACTAGTGAGGTGAGAATTGCTATCCATGATAATGGGGAGGATTTGCAAAGGGACGTGAACCCATCTAGGGAAAACGTGATTGATATACCGAAACCGGTGGTCCCATAATCCAAGGCACCATTGCCTAGGTCCCCTCCTCCATATCCTTAAAGGTTGGCGAAGCAAAGGCAAGACAGTCAATTCAAGAAATTCATCGAGATGATGAAAAGTCTTTCCATCAATGTCCCGTTGGTTGAAGCTTTAGAGCAAATGCCCGGGTATGCTAAGTTCATGAACGACTTAGTCACAAAGAAGCGGTCTATGGAGTGCGAAACCATTAAAATGACTCACCAAGTGAGTGCCATAGTGCATTCAATGTCACCCAAACTTGAAGACCCGGGAGCTTTTACCATTCCTTGCACAATCGGGAGTGCGGATTTTGCTAAAGCTTTGTGTGACCTTGGAGCTAGTATAAACTTAATGCCATACTCAGTTTTTAAAACATTGGGGATTGGGCAACCTAGGGCTACCTCTATGCGTCTTCAAATGGCGGATAAAACTATGAAGAGGCCCCAAGGAATCATTGATGATGTATTGGTGCGGGTTGACAAGTTTATTTTGCCCCCGGATTTTGTCATATTGGATTGCGAAGTGGATTATGTGGTCCCCATCATCTTGGGAAGGACCTTCCTTGCAACGGGGAAGGCCTTAGTTGACGTGGAGGCCGGTGAGCTCACTTTTCGAGTGGGCAATGAAAAGGTTGTGTTCCATATGTGTAAATCAATGAAGCAGCCCAACAGCACAGAAGTATGTTATTTCATGGACCTTGTCACCGAGATCATTATTGATGATGCAAGCTCTATGATTAATGTTGAGGATCCAGTGGAGGCGGCTCTATTGAACCATGATGACATCGTGGTAGATGGCTTACTTTAAAGTATCAATGCCCTTCAAGGCATGGGTTCTTATTCCTATGGCCCCCGAAAGCTATCATTGGACTTGGAGAATCGAAAAACTCCTCCGAAAAAGCCTTCAATCGAAGAGCCACCTACATTGGAGTTGAAGCCACTTCCACCACACCTCAGGTATTACTATCTTGGTCCCTCTCGTACTTTTCCTGTTATTCTTTCCTCTTGCCTAACCCAATTGCAGGTAGACTCCACTTTAAAAGTGCTAAGGAGGAGGAAGAAAGCCATAGGATGGACTCTTGCTGACATTCGAGGAATAAGCCATGCATTTGGCATGCACAAAATCATTCTTGAGGATGGATCAAAGCCTTCCGTAGAACACCAACGGAGGCTAAATGAATCAATTCAAGAAGAGGTGAAAAAGGAAATCATCAAGTGGCTTGATGCAGGGGTTGTCTACCCAATCTCGGACAGTGCTTGGACTTCTCCGGTCCAGTGTGTTCCCAAAAAGGGTGGCATGACAGTGGTCCAAAATGACAAAAATGAAATCATTCCAACAAGAACGGTCACGGGATGGTGGGTGTGTATGGTTTACCGCAAGTTAAACAAAGTGACTCGCAAGGACCATTTCCCCTTACCCTTATTGGATCAAATGCTAGATAGGCTTGCGGGTCGGGCTTTCTACTGCTTTCTGGATGGGTATTCAGGCTATAATCAAATCTTGATTTCCCCGGAGGATCAAGAGAAGACCACTTTCACATGTCCTTATGTTACATTTGCCTTCTCCCGAATGCCTTTTGGTCTTTACAATGCACCCGCCACTTTTCAGCGGTGCATGATGGCGATCTTTACTGATATGGTCGAAGACTTCCTCAAGGTGTTTATGGATGACTTCAGTGTAGTTGGGGATTATTTTGATGAATGTTTGAGCAATCTTGACAAAGTCCTCGCTCGGTGTGAAGAGACCAACCTAGTATTAAACTGGGGGAAATGCCATTTTATGGTGGAAGAAGGGATAGTGTTGGGCCAAAAAAGCTCGAGGAATGTAATTGAAGAAGACAAGGCAAAAATTGAAGTGATTTCTAAATTTCCACCTCCAACTTCGGTTAAGGGGGTTCGGAGCTTCCTTAGGCACGCCGGGTTCTATCGGCGTTTCATTAAGGACTTCTCTAAGGTGGTAAATCCTCTTTGCAAATTGCTAGAGAAAGATGCCAAGTTCAACTTTGATGACAATTGCATGAAGGCATTTGAGCTATTGAAGCAAAATCTCACTTCCACACCAATTATCACCGTACCCAATTGGAGCTCTCCTTTTGATCTCATGTGTGACTCTAGTAATGTGGTTGTGGGGGTGGTTTTGGTCCAAAGGGTGAATAAAATCTTTTACCCCATCTATTATGCTAGCAAAATAATGAACTCGGCCCAAATGAACTACACTGTC
>ML532896.1:0-25936 GCA_005239535.1 Nicotiana rustica
ATGTTATCCAGGTAATCAAGATAGGATTAACACGAGAAATGATCATCCCAGAGGACATAGGTATACAAGCAGAGATAACAAAAGACGAGATACTAGATTTTTACGCTAACAAAAGAATTATTGGCGTATCTACTATCTTGAGCGAACTAGTAAACAATTACCTTAATGGAAATTCAGTTTGGAGCTACTACACACGAGATCAAACAATGATATATTCTAACTCACGAGAATACAGAGAAAAAGATATGGATCAAATACAGCAGTGGATATTAAGTCTACTAAATCTAGAAATAAAACCAACAACTAGGGCATTAAGACCCAATTTCATATCAAAGGAATTACTAGTCAGATACTGAAAAATTATAGGACAAAGATATCCGGAGCATAATTGTTCCAAGTGCCAGGGAGAAGATAATGTTATTCCCACAGTTCAAATGGAGTAACGTACCAAAATATCAACCAAAGAGATAAAGATGAAGACATACAAAATGGCAGACAGCGAAAAACATATGGACAATGACATAAAGGAAAAGCATCTACAAAAGAGACATAAAGCTGACAAGGATATTTAGTCGTAAAGGCAACAATTAGCCACCTTTACTTTTCTTTCTTTTAATATGGAACGTCCACCTGTATAGAAAAGGACGGACCACTTTATCTTTTCTTTCTTTTAATTTAAGACTACCCACATGTAAGGGTAGTCAAGTCTTTTAAGTTTGTTTCGCTTTGTATATAAGGAGAAACGAAGGAGGAAGAAGAGCAGAATCGGCACTCCTCTCTTCCGACTCCCAGCTTTAAATAATTACATATTTTTCTAACTATGGAGCATTCAGAAAACCTACCAACAGAGATAAAAATCAAGAAAACTGTGAATCAATAAAAAGGAGATACCGAAAATAAACAAGAACAACTATATCATTTTCTAATTATGAATAGCTAAATTACTATATTCCTTAGAATCTCTTGCAAATTATAATTGCTCATCATGCTATAGTACTGTTATAAATTTCATCTTGAGAAAGTTTGCCATGAAAATATGCTGAGAGTAGGTAAACCCAGACTATGCCATCCTAAGGTTGAAACCAATAGGCAAAGAAGCCGTTTAGGGGAATAAACAAAGTTGAGGCGCTGTTAGGGTAACTGATTGAAGCAGAAAAGCATGTTAGTGACCAGAAAAGATGAATAAAAATAACTTATTATGTTATGATGAATACGGATAATATGCATATAGATTATAGGGAATATGTTTTGCAAAACAGATGACAAAATTAATACATACTTATTGGATAATGACTTTAGTTATAAGATACTCATCTTACATATTCTAAAAAATATAGATAATGATACAAAAAGGATAATCTATAAAAAATTAGTTAATTTTGAAATAATAGAAATAATGAATCAAAATTGGACAGAATTAATTATATCAGATGAAATAAATATAGAGTTATATGAACTAGATTTATATTCAGAACAATAATGAATCATATATACCTACAATATTGGCAACAAACTACCGACAGTATAAATTTACTATCAAACTTAATAAAAACAAATATAGAAGAATATCAAAGAACCAAAGATATAGAATACATAGAATATATATTAGAAAGCCTAAAATAAATACTAAGATTAATTCCGCTACAGAAAGAATATTATGAAAAATCATTTAAATGATAATTATTAAAACGACCACCCCCCAAATTGCCTAAAAGAAATACTCAGGTTAATTTCGCTACAGAAAGAATATTATGAAAAATCATTTAAATGATAATTATTCAAACGACCACCCCCCAAGCTGACAAGGATATAAAGAAATTTGTCCGCTTACAATAATGTAAAAGAAAAGTAGTTTGTATTTTAGTTTTTAGTCATAAAGGCAACAGTTAGCCACCTTTACTTTTCTTTCTTTTAATATGGAACGTCCACCTGTATAGAAAAGGACGAACCACTTTATCTTTTCTTTCTTTTAATATGGAACGTCCACCTGTATAGAAAAGGACGAACCACTTTATCTTTTGTTTCTTTTAATTTAAGACCACCCACGTGTATTTGATTGGGTTTTTTGCTTTTATGTCTTGTATTTCTTTATTTAATATTCGTTTGTTTATTATTGGTATTTTGGCTTTACCTCTTGTGTATTTACAATCGATTATATGTTCCTTTTGGCTTACTACGTAATATTCTTCTTTCTGTCTTTTGAACCAATTTTTGGCATCATCATCATCATATCATACCCAACTGATCAGTGGTTGCACAATAGGTGACATACCCGGCCGACTATAGCGCGACTCGGTAGAGTAAAATAGATACATATATATAATGCATGCAGGACACATTGGAATAATGTTCTGAACATTTTGGAGCGACGTAAGGTTGTTATTCTCCGTACACATAATTAGGGCTAACTCTTCATCGAGAATCTTATAAGAATCAGGAAGTACCAAAAACATTGATAACATAAGAATAAGAGAAGCAACCTTAACATCAATTGTTCCATAAGAAGGGAAACAATGTAATTACTGCTAGCTTCTAAGAGTAGAGTATCTTTGGAAGCTCGTTCATTACATTATGTACAATCAGAGTAGTGCAAAAGAAGGAAAGGGATAGCCTCACATACCTTGTATATATTGCCCTAACCTCAAGCTACGCAAATGTCACAACTCCTTAATCTACAATAAGAGAAACGACACTATCATTATCGTTTAAGCGTCATAACTATTATGTATCGACCACAACCTATTTTACGATGAAACGGACAACACCTTCCCTATTTATATGACTTCACAAAAGTCAAAATAATCACAAAAAATCCCAAACAACATCAATAATAATCATATTGAGCCTCCCAAAACAGTCCACAAACAACCTAATCACTTCACACATAAGACGACCACCGTAGTCGTGTCAAACAACCCGAAAATGTTACAACGAACGACCAGCTCACAACCGTACATATATATGGTGTTTCTCCACACTCTTCCTCCTCCAAAACTCCACAAAACAGTGGTAAAACACGCAGCCCAACAACAACACAAAACAGTCCGCTACAAGTCAAATAACTCGAACACACAGCTTCCGATCACCGTCCCGTGAGTTCTAACTATGAAGTACCTTGATATTTAAACACTTAAATACAGATATTAGACGTTTCATAACTATGAAGTACCTTCCAAAAAGATAACTACAAAGAAAAAGGAGAGGAGGTATAATGACACTTACGTCGTAGGGATCGTTTTGATGTTATTGCTTCTCGATTTCTTGTCCGGAATGATAATCTTCTTTCAAACCCTAGAATATAGCTTGAGTTTATGTTTATGGGTGTTATATGTTCGTTTTATAATTAATAATGAAGAGAAAGCCAACCTAAGGTTTATATATATCAAGTTTGGAAAATTCAAAGAGGTGCTAGCTTGGCACCCTAGGATTGGTCCATCTTTTGACCCTTATATCTTTTTATCTTGATGCCGTATGAATGAACGGTTAGGAGCGTTGGATACTAAATTACAAGGCCTTCAATTTTGTATATTATATGTCCTAATAAGACCACATATAGCACATGAAATATATTTCTCAAAAAGCTCTAGTGATCCACCTACTTGTCACTTATGATCTCTGCGTAGTCTTGCGAAACTACAAATATCTCTCTACTCCTACGTCGTATTGATGAATGATTTAATGAATTTGAAACTAGGCTCATAGATATTAAATTTGGTTGGTAGATCATCCAATAATTCCAAGTATATTGGGATAACATCTCAGGTACATTTGACCTAAGTTTAAGCACATTATGAGTGTAACTTGTGAAGACCTTTGCCGACATTTGTTCCACAACTTGCTTGACTTCAAGTCTAGGGACGAGATTGGGGTAGTCAATATTTCGGGACCCCCCTAAATTTCGGATACTATGATCCAAGAGGCCAACATTCTGGAAAGTCGTCTGATCGATTTCCATGGTTTCTTCGACGGGATCGAATCTGCTGATTCCTAGAATGTCACCGAATTTAGTGATTTAAAAGTGCCGAAAAAAGTACCGTCGTCGAGCGCTACTGGATCTTCATCAAGCCCGAGACTGGTTGACCAATTGGCACCTAGTGCTTACTGTCCCGGAGGATGCTCGAGTCTTCTCCCCCTTGTTGGAATTGCCAGCTATCTGAGAGGCTTGGTGACTGAAGAGGAACATGTCGTGATGAATGTTGTGAGGGCCGCTTGCCTGTTCTATGAGGCTCAAGCGCTCTAAATCGGGTAATCTTCGAGAGACTCTTCCCTATTTCTTTTATACTTAGAATTATAGATTACTCTAACATTTCTTCCTCACTTACAGGGTTCAGTGTTGCACTATGAATCCTTCCTCATAATTTGAGAGGAGCACAAGGCTGAGGTTCGGGGCCTTACCGTGAAAAACGACACCTATAGGCTCCTTAGTGAGAGGCTTCAGGCCATTTTGGTTGGTGTCACGACCCAAATTGATGGTCTGCGATGGGAACCCGGTACCTTACTCGACTGAGCACCAACGTAACGTATCTTTCTTATTACATCATCATATACACGTGACATAGGGGCCTAATAGGCCAACATAATCATTTACAAACTCAAAACATAGGCCGACAAGGCCGTATAATCTTTCACGTATACGACATATGTCTACAAGCCTATTGGAGTACATAAATGTCATAAAGGTTGGGATAGAGTCCCGCCATACCAAACAATACACGTCTAAATCATACTAACCAAACAAGCGACTTCGAAGTAAATGGAGCGCACCAACATCTTCCACTGAGCTGATAGTCTACTTGGAGGGCTCTCGGCCGGTCTATCAGGACATGCGGGCATGAAACACAACGTCCCCAGGCAAAAGGGATGTCAGTACAAATAATGTACCGAGTATGTAAGGCACATAATGTACATAAGAGACATGGAAGAAATATAAAGCACATGACTCAAACTGTAAGTCTGGATAAATTTGTAAATCATAAATCACTCTTAGCATCATGCATATGCGTATGAATGTCATGTCGTGCATAGATATGTTTAATAACATCATAGCCTCTGAGGGCATCCCATCATATCATATCGACAACTGTGGGCAAAATCATCATTGTATACCAGCTTATCAGCTGGTGGTGCATATATAACGCCATAACCTTTCCCATATCCCATATACATATATACGCGTATTTAACGTCGTTCGAATATACATACATATATACGCGTATATAACGCCGTTTGAATCATATTTCAGCCATTGTGGGCAACATCATCATCATATACCAGCTTATCAGGTGGTGGTGCGTATATAACGCCATAACCTTTTCCATATCCCATATACATATATATACATACATATATATACGCGTATATAATGCCATCTAGTCATGGGTCAATCCACATGAATGCAATGGATGAAAAGTACGTTAATAAAATCTTTCGGAGCTTCATAAGGCCATTTTGCCTTTGAGTAATATCATAAAGTAAACTCTTTTCAACTTTCATATTATTCTGAGACCCATGAACAAATGATAAAATATTATGACACATGGAAATTCAAGAACATTGATATCTCTAATACTTCTATGAATAGAGTCATTTATGGAATTTGTGCATTTGCACGTTTCGTTCGTATCGCATGGATCATGCCGAAAGAAAGAAGGGATAGCCTTAACATACTTGTTCCTGGAATTATTTGAACGAATCTGCTTCTATGAAATATGGACGAGATTTCTGCTTGAAATCTTGAAACGAAATTTGGAAGAGTTTGTTTTGATTATGCTCTTTAACGTTTTGGTAGAAGAATCAAAGACAAAAGGTAAAATGGTTGTTTGGTCTTGAATGAAGGAAGTGTCTCTTATTTCTCACGTCTTTATTTCAAACAAAGAAAGATGGAAAATCTTTAAGTTAAAATGCTGAATGACATTATGATTTTGAAAGGATATATTTTGATTCGTTTTTGAATCATGTTGGACTTTGTAATAATTAGACAACTTAGATGTCCATTCCGTACTCATTCTTGTTTGGGTGGCAGCCTAAGTGACTAATTAGTCACTTCCATTCTTGTGGCTTCATGTCACGTGTGGTGGGGGTGGGACATTAGTTAATTAAATTTTATCCACTTATTAGTTAATCGGGTAATGTCCCGTTACCCGGTAATTAACCAATTACCCAAAACTTTGAGAATTATTCCCACTTACTTGAAATATTACTCGCTTTTCACATACCTTATATGCCTTACTATTATGTTAATGTGGTACCTTGTATGGTACTAATCCATAAATGCCGAGTATTTTAACTTGAGCCGTATTTTATCCCAAAATACCAAATTTCAACGAAATTTATTTTTTTCGACTTGCTTCCCCTCTCACCTTCACGAAATTATGCATCAGTTACAATCCTTATAATCTCAGAATAATCTTTTCCTTGGACTGATATCAATTACCTTACGACAAATTCAACATACGATACTGCAGGGTGCAACACTGTCGTAACTTATTACTGCTAAGCGTAACATCACTGTAATGTAATACTGCAGAGGGTAACATCGTCGTAACATATTACTGCAGAGCATATTGTGTTACATCATTTCCCCTTTTGGAACATTCGTCCTCGAATGTCAAATAATGCTCTTATCATTTTCTTAACTTATATCTTTCGAATACTTTAGAATTTCCTTGCCATCAAGGCGACTCTTCTGTGAATAAGTCCAAAGTCTAGGGCATCCCTCCTTAAGCCTTCTTCTCACACCACAACTTGTAGTCGAAATCCTTCCAGTCTCGTAACCGTTGCTACCTTTCATCATGCAACCTGTATATTTTAATGTTGTAAGTGTGTCCAATCTCTAGGCTTCACATGTAGAGCTTGATAATATGTCCCTTTGGGCGTTTATGAGTATACTGAAGTTCTTTGCTCGGTACTTGGTTGAATTCACGAATATTGTTATATCTCATTGCATAGGTCCGTTTAACCATCCGTGTAAATTTACTGCCATAACTCTTATTTTAATTTAGCGTTGCTGAGGTGTTGAGGGTGGCTTTCCTCAACACCAAGTCACCGACGCTGAAATACCGAAGATTGATTATTCGATTGTAGTATCTCTCAATCCGTTATTTTTGGGCGGCCAATCAGACGAGGGCGGCTTCGGGTCTTTCATCCAATAATGATAGGCTCGTATTCATGGTCTCATTATTTGACTCTTCCGTTGCATATCGCAACCTGATACTAGGTTCTTCGACCTCAACCAAGATTAGAGCTTCATCACCATAAAATAATGAGAACGAGGTAGCTCCTGTACTAGACTTCGATGTTGTGCGGTATGCCCAAAGAACCTCGGGTAGAATTTCCTTCGACTTTCTTTTGCCGTAGGTTAGCCTTTTCTTTGGATGATGGTTTTGTTGGCCGATTCGGCTTGTCTGTTCCCGCGGAGATGGTAAGGTGTTGGTAGGATTCTTTTTGATCTTGTGATCCTCAAGAAATTTAGTCACCTTGCTGCTGATGAACTTCTTTCCATTATCGCATATGATTTCGGAAGGCATCCCGAATCGACATATGATGTGATCCCAAATGACGTCTATGACTTCCTTCTCCTTGACTTTCTTGAAAGCTTGTGCTTCAATCCCCTTATAGAAATAATCAGTCATAAATAAAATAAATTGAGCTTTACCTGGGGCCTATGGATGAGGGCCAACGATGTCCAATCCCCACTTCATGAACGACCATGGGGACTATATCAAATGGAGCAGTTCCCTGGGTTGATGAATCATTGCTACATGCCTTTGGCACTTGTTGCATTTTCGAAAAAAAATTTGTGCAACTTTCTCTATATTGATCCAGTAGTACAAGGATCTGATCACTTTGTGGACCAACGATTCGGCACCAGAATGATATTTGCAAGTGCCCTCGTGCACTTATCTCAGAACGTATTCAGTATCTCCTGGTCCCAGACATATCGCTATTAGACCATCGAACATCCTTCTAAACAAGATTCCATCCTCGGACAGGGTGAATCATTTTGCTTTTGTGCGCAGGGCTCTCGATTCTTTTGGATCTAAGGGGATCTTCCCGCTCTGCAAGTACTCCACATATTTATTTCCCCAATCCTAGGTCAAACTTGTGCAGTTTATCTCAGCATGCCCTTCTTCGACCACTAATCTCATGAGTTGTAAGACAGCCCCGAATTGAGTTCGTTCTCTTCGACCGATTACCCTATGTTTGCGAGGGAATCAACCTCACTATTCTGATCTCGAGGCCCCAATTGAGTGCCATACTTTAGCGGAGGTATCTTTGCATTACATTATAGCAGTAATGGCATTACATTATAGCAGTGAGTGCCATAATTAGTGATGAACGTGGTCTTTTCCTGATTTTCTGGGTTCATTTGTATTTGATTGTATCCGAAATACGCATCGAGAAAACTGAGGATCTCGTGGCTAGCCAAGGAATCAGTCATGCATCGATATTAAGAAAAGGAAAAGAATCCTCGGGCATGCTTTATTTAGATCTTTGTAATCTACACACATTCTAAGTTCGTTTCCCTTCTTAGGGACTACTACTACATTTGCTAACCAGTGGCGATATTTTACTTCCAGAATGGATCATATTTTAAGAAGTTTGGTTACCTCATCTTTGATGAAAGCATGCTTGACGTCGGACTGGGGTCTTCTTTTTGCTTCACCAGATGAAACTCCGGATCTAGGCTTAGTTTATGAGTGGTGATTTTCGGTGGGATCCTTGTCATATCAAGATGGGACCAAGAAAATCAATCCATGTTAGTTTTAAGAAATTGAATATGTTTTCCCCTGAGATCAGGATCTAGCCCCGTGCCCAGGTATACCTTTCGTTCGGGATGATGTTCGGTTAGTGTAACTTATTTCAGATCTTTGATCGTTGACTTGGTGGCTTCGAAATCATCAGGGTCTATGAAGGATCGAGGGACCCTATAGTCATCATCCTCGTCAATCCCCTGTTTTTCTTATTTGGTCAAGGCCGGTGTCTGTGGTTGCTATTTGGCCTCCTATTTTCCTTTCAAGTTTTACCCTTTCATTGATGAGAGTGCCGATACGAAGTTTCACTTCGTGCACGACAAACATTTCATTGGCGGAGGGTTGTTCCCCGTAGACTGTTTTGACTCCCTATGGTGTTGGGAATTTTAGAACTTGGTGAAGGGTCGAGGGTTACTTCCTCCCTTAGCAATCTGCAATCTTCTATTCTATGGCCATGGGTGCCATGATACTTGCACATTTGGTTGGGATTTCTATGGGGTGGATCGGTCTACAGAGGTCGAGGCCATCCAATATCTTTGATACGTTTGATGGCTGATACGATATTGAATGCATCAACATTGATGTTGTATTCTAACAGTCATGGTTCTTCTTTGGGCTCGACGTTCATGTCGAAATCATTCTTACATATGAGCCCTTAAGATATAAGACCTCGATCAGTTCTCCTTTCACCTCGAATGGTGTTGCGTCCAGGTCTGTTGCCTCTTCGATCTCCATTATCTGGCTGGTAACGATCCATGTTTGACCATGGTTCTCGGTCGATGTCCCTTTTGACTCTGTCGATGGGCTTGATAGGATAACTAGACCTGGAAGGAGTCCCCACCTGGACGCCTTCGACCCTAATCTTTGACTGATATCGATTACGCACATCGGCTCAGGTAACAACTGGGTATTCGATCAAGTTCTGATTTCATAGTTGTGAAGCCATCGATCTTCGTACATTTAATCCTTGAGTGAAGGTCTGAACGGCCCAATCATCAGCGACCGGTGGTAGATCCATGCGTTCCCTTTGGAACCGAGACACAAACTCTATGAGCATCTCGTTATCTATATGCTTTACCTTGAAGAGGTCCGACTTCCTAGTCTCGAACTTTATAGATCCCACATGTGCTTTAACGAAGGAATCTACAAGCATGGAAAAGGAATCAATGGAGTTGGGTGGAAAATTATGGTACCATATCATCGCTCCCTTCGACAGGGTCTCTCAGAATTTTTTGAATAACACAAAATCTTTCTCATTGTCCTCCAGATCATTCCCCTTAATCGCAAATTAGGTAGGCCGTTCCATTATACTTGGGAATTTCTGGCATGCGAAACTTCTTAGGAAGCGATTTAGGATCCGCGCTCGGGGGAAGGGCTTTTGCACGAACTTCTTTAATCCAAACCCTTCAAAATCATTGGTGCCCCCGGAATTTGATCAACCTTGGAATTATAGGTTTCAGCTTCTTGTCATTTGCTTCAATTTTCTTCTCTCCCAATTCAACTTGCTTTGTCAGCTCCTCGGGCATCTTCATGATAGAGGTCGGTTCCTGATTCATTTCCGTTTGATCTCCTTGACACCGATTCGGCCCTATGATCAACTTCCTGGGATGGCTCGGGCTTGACCCTGCTCGATGCATGGTTTTAGTTTTGGAGTTGTGCTATTGCAACTTATTGAGCCTACAACATTTCGAATATCACTCAAAGGTTAATTTCACCTTCTTTGCCGCCTTTTGCACTATGACCGGCTGATCAAACATCTCTATGGATGCTACTCTCGGGGTCGACCGTCAAACTTGCATTAATGGCAACATATGAACTCACGTCGATTGGGTCTATTACCGGGACTCCATCAAGGTTAACTGGAGGTACTTCTTTCCCTATGGCAGCTATGTTGTCATTTTCGTGGAGACTGGCACGACCCAAATTTCCCATCATCGGGTATCGTGATGGTACCTAGTCTTGGGACTAGGTAAGACTAACATTTACTGAATAACAACAATAATAAAGGAAATCTAATACTCTTGATATAGAAATCTTGACAGAATATACAATTTTCCAAAAATGGTTATACAAGTCATAAGCTCTATGGAATTTTCTACAACTACTAAATACAACTGTTCGGAAATAAGTAAGAACAATTGAATAAAAGTAGTAAGGTGACTCCGAAGCCTGCGAACACAACATTAGGTTTACCTTGAGTCTCCTCGGCAATGATCCGCGCAGCTACTAACAATCAATACATGGATCTGCACAAAAACATTCGCAGAAGTGTAGTATGATCACACCACAGTGGTGACCAGTAAGTATCAAAACTAACCTCGGTGAAGTAGTGACGAGGACTAGTCAAGACGCCACTGGTCTAATAAGTTACACGGACATAATTATAGAAATGACAGAATATGGCATCTATTTAATGACTGCACAATATAGTAAATAACAGAACACCTACAATGCGGAAGAAATTCAACAAACAACCACGGAACAACATAATAATACACAGAAAGGGTAGACGAAAGTACAAGCCAGAACCGGAAACCACAACACAATAAGAAGACCAGTAACTCAGCACTGCATTAGTTCTTCCACATCAGGCCCTAGACAACAACCTAGTAAATTGGTCAAATCTTCGAGCGAAACCTTTAAATCGCAAGTTTATATTGAAAGCTTTTAGAAATTATAATCATTTCAGTTGGAAAAATTCCTTTGGAAATATACTTCCTCCAAAGATATATAAATATACTTTACAGTACGAAATCCTCAAAAGGAATTCCTTTCAATAAAAGCTTTTCAAATGTACCTTCCAATAAATATTTTTCAAACATAGTTTTCTTCAAAATAAATACTTTACAAACATACCTTTTGAAATAATAGCCTTGCAAACATAGTTTCCTTCAAGGTAAATGCCTTTAAAATTTATTTTTCAGTAATTGTCTTTCAAACATAGTTTTCTTCAATAAAAAACAACCGGGATTCCGTCCCGTAGTTCAGAATTAGTCATGCAGTACAGGGGTATCTCCCGGAATACGTCTGTAGTCCCAAAATAAATATGCAGTGTTGGGGGATCTCCCGAAATACGTCCGTAGTCCCAAAGTAAATATGCAGTATAGGGGGAAAGCTCCCGGAATACGTCTGTAGTCCCAATTTTAAATATGTAGTACAGGGGAAAAGCTCCCAGAATACGTCTGTTGTCCCAATTTAGATATGCCGTACAGGGGGAAAGCTCCTGGAATACGTCTGTAGTCCCAATTTAAATATGCAGTACATGGGGAAACCTCCCGGAATACGTCTGTAGTCCCAATTTAAATATGCAATGCAGTCAACGGAGAAAACAACCAAAATACGACAGGAATAACGTACATTGCCACAACAAGCGCAAAAACAACAAAAGACAGAAATGCAAAGTGTGACGAGCAAATCAATACAAGAATTTAAATCACATGATCGGTAAAACTCACTCATACTAATAGCCACTGAAAGGAATTCCAAGCACAAATGAAACAATGTAACGAGGGGAAAAAAACAAATATAGCAATGATTCACAATATTCAAGTCAACAATAAGAAACCGATCATCCCGACAAGGGAAACAGATCTAACCAATCTCGCTTAAACAATTAGCTTCACGTAATAAAATTGAGCTTGAACCAATGCTCAGTAATAGGCAACATCAGGGAAATACCATCAACATGGATGATTATCAAACTAAACCTAAGTAGCACTTAAGGCACAATCATATAAGTCACAATACGACTTATGGGAATGCTTGACACCAACATGTAGATATTCCAATTACCGCTAAACATTTATAGGGCTAGATAATACTAATTCTAGTCAAATAGGTGGTTTTTTTGGAGAAATTATAACATGATGGTAGAAGAGGTAAAACATTCTGTTTAGTCAATTAAGATCAAATAAACAACAAAATGGAAACTAAAAGCAAGAAAATCTAATTTAAGTAGGAAGAGATAAAACTAGCAACCAGGTACTCAGATATAACAATTACAACTTCCTATACAGAGAATATAAGGATGTAAGAATCCTAAAAGACCAACATCCTATAAATAAGTCCGAGTACGCACTCGTCACCTCGCGTACACGGGCTACAATCAACATAGAAGACTCAAATCCTAAGGGGTAATTCCCCCCACACAAGGTTAGGCAAGATACTTACCTTGTTTCGCAACCAAATTCAAGATTCAAATAAACCTTCGCCTCGCGAATTCGTGTCCGAAAGCTTCAAATCTAATCACAAACAATTCAATATACTCAATACGAATCATAGGAATTAATTCCGTATAAAATTACTAATATTCCGGATTAAAATCCGAAATTCATTTTAAGATCGACAGCGAGACCCACCTTTCGAATCCCAAAAAAACTTACGAAATCCAAACACCCGTTCCGGTACGAGTTCAACCATACAAAAATTATTGAATTTCGACATCGGATTGCCTTGCAAATCCTAAATTAAAGTTTTGAATATTTCTACCATTTTCAACCCAATCTTTACCTATTTGAATTCAACAATCTTCCCACAACCTTATTGTTACAAGCATGAATAACTAATAGTTTCACATCCAAGAATCATTCTCCTAATCACCCATCATTACCAAAAAATCTAAATTAAAGACTAGGGTATGGAATCCTTACCTCTTAGATGAAGATTTTGTGATTGGGTTCCTTGATTCTTGAAGATTTATGCAAGATTGGGATGATTTGAATGTTGGATTTCCTCCTTATCTCTCTAAAATGCTTTCACCTCTATCTAGAATTCTCATAGAATCACCCCAATAATAAACCCCAAATCTTATTTATCAACATGGGGTCAAGTTATGAAAATAGTAAGATTAAGCCTTCGAAACAAGGTCTGCGATAGCATAATGCGTAGCAGAATGGGTATGCGGGCAGCAAAACCATCGCATAACTCGGTGCTCAAAACTGGGCAGTTCTGGTCCACTCTGCGACCTGTTTTGTGGTCGCATATCAAGTATGCGGACCGCATATTTGATATGCGGTTGCATAATCTCTCCCACATGATCACATTTTTCCAGCATTTGGAAATTTGGTCATAACTTTGCGTAGGAATGTCCAAATGACGAACGATTTGAAGCGTTGAAAACTAGAATCAAAGATATTTAATTTAATAGGTTGTGAATCACATAAACCCTTATATATTTGTATATATGCTCGTCCAAAGTAGGGTATTGTGCACATTCTCTTGGAATTTTAGTCTATTATGAAATTTTCCAACTTGGCTTGGACTTAGAACTTTCTTTAGACCCCATATATCATATAATATAAATATGCCTCGTACACTTATTATCATATCCAATTGGTATCCATCATATTAATCGGCCTCGTTCGCACATAAAATAATATAATTATAACACGTCAACTTTCTAATTTTGCCAAAGTTCGCTGAATTGTTCTAAGCTATTGACATCATCAAATCTCCATTTCGAGGTCGTTTCCTCAAAAGTCAACTCTCTTGTCAACTCTTTCTATTTAAGCTTCAAAATGAGATTTTTTCTTATAAATTAAATACCGAATCTTCCGAAAACTAAACTCGACCACACATGCGAGTCATAATACATATTACGAAGCTGCACGAGACCTTATGTCACCGAACGGGCCGTAAATTCTTAAAACGGCAAGTCGGGTCATTATAGAGACCAAGGCCATTATCTATGTGTGTGGGTGTTGCTTGAGAGTTTGACATGCTGATCTTGGATTCAAAGATACTCACAAGAACAAGTATAAAATAGTGTGTGTTACAAAAATTAGTACCAGGCAATCACTATTATCCTCAGCCCCAACAGTGGGTGCCAAACTGTTTACCCAAAAAACAGATAACAATTGAATTTATATGTAGTCGTGATTTCACTTGGAAAAAATTGAGAGAATATGCAAATTGATATTGAAATTATTTGCAAGGAAAAATAAAAGAAAAGCAAATGAGATGTGCAGCTTTCGCCCTTGAGCTAAATTACCCTCGAACCAAATGAATAAGCAAATGATATTTGAGCAGAGTAACAAAGTAACATAGTATTGAGAACTTAAAGAAAAGAGTTGTATATTGCTTTATATTACGTGAATATGATTCCTTCACAAATATTATACCCCTTTTATATAGTATGAGAGTCCTACGTATTGTACAATGCTAAATACATTAACACATCCCATGATTGGCTAATTAACCGGCCTCATCTTGATATGTGTTGAGATTTTCGCCGTGATCCTTGCTCGATTACGGATATTTTGACTTATGTTACTTGACTATGTATACTTTCATCGGTCTCGCTCGATCTCAGTTCTCCTTGGTATCGATCTTGGTTGATCTCGTCCTTGATCAGTCTCTGAATTACGGGCTCAACAATCTGAATTCGAGCTGAGGCTCGATATAACACGAGGTCGAATTGTGGCCTATCATGATCCAACTCTGATTAGTCATAAGAAGGACATGCACGTTCTAACCGTATACAACTATTAGATGGGTGACCAATTCATAATCATTGGTACTCAACATAAAGTTTAGGAACTAAGTTATTACACTGTTAATTTGTCAACACAACATCTACCCATTTGTATATTAGGTTTTACTCTTCCTAACAAGCATAATCCGAAATGTTTATAAGTTATAACAATATCTTCGCTGCCATGTGTGCTCTGACTGGCTGATCGAACGTCTATGTGGACACTACTCTCGGGGTCGACAACTAAACTTGCATTAATGGAAACATGGAATTGATGTCGATTGGACCTACGGTCGGGACTCCATCGAGGTCAACTGTAGGTACTTCGTTCCCTGGGGCGGATATATTGTCATTTTTTCCATGGATACCAAGGCCATTATCTATGTGTATGGGTGCTACTTGAGAGTTTGACATGCTGATCCTGGAATCAAAGATACTCACAAGAACAAGTACAAAATAATGTGTGTTACGAAACTCAGTACCAGTCAATCAATATTATCCTTAGCCCCACGGTGGGGGCCAAACTGTTTACCCAAAAAATGAATAACAATTGAATTTATATGTGGTTTTAAGGACATGTGATTTCACTTAGCACAAACTGAGAAAATATGCAAATTTATATTGAAATTGATTGTAAGGAAAATAAAAGCAAACCAAATGAGATGTGCAGCTTTAGCCCTCGAGCTAAATTACCCTCGAACCAAATGAATAATCAAATGAGATATGAGCAGAGTAATAGAGTATTGAGACCTTAAAGAAAAGATTAATATATTTCTTTGTATTGTATGAATATGATGCCTTTAAAAATGATTAGACCCCCTTTATATAGTAGGGGGGTCCTACTTATGATACAACTCCAAACACAGTAACAAATCCCATGATTGGCTAATTAATCGGCCTCATCTTGATACATGCCTAGATTTCCGTGTGATCCTTGCTCGATTACAGATATTTCGGCTTAACGTTACTTGAGTAGGTAAAATCCATCAGTCTCGCTCGATCTATGTTCTTCTTGGTCTCGATCTTGGTTGATTTTGACCTTGATCGGTCTCTGAATAACGGGCTCAACAATATAACTTCGCATTGAGGTTCCATATAACATGAGGCCGAACCGTGGCCTATCATGATCCAACTTCAATTAGTCATAAGAAGGAGAGGCCCGTTCTGACCGTATACAACTATTAGATCGGTGGCCAATTCATAATCATTGGTAGTCAACAGGAAGTTCAGGAAGTCGAATATTAAGTAGTTAATTTGTCAAGACATCATCTACCCATCTGTATATGTGGTTTTACTCTTCCTAACAAGCATAATCCGAAATGTTTATAAATTATAACAATATCTCCAATAATTACCAACTTAATAGTTTCAGAACAGATATACATAGAGATACAATGCTATTCACCTCATTATCAAGAGTAGCTCATAGTCACATTTTTTTATTAAGATTGAAAAAATTACATAAGGACTAAGGGGTGATTTGGTTTAAAAATAAGTAATGCATAATAATAATAAAAGGAATAACAAACACCAGAGAAGTCAATTTCATAATTAATAATTCATGGATCAGTAATACACGAGTTGTAATGTAGAGGTCATTTTTAAGAAGAATTAACTGAAATAGCCGCGAGTCTGTATTAGGGGTCTTAAAGGGTTACTCTGGTGGTCACAAGGGAGACTGGTGGTGGAATGGATAGGTGCAAAGGAAAATGGAAACGAAGAAAGCAACGTATTTGAAGCTAGTGGAAAGTGTAGACGAGGAGGAGAAGGGGGCGAATACAAAGCATTACAAGTTGGCTAAGAAAGACGCAAAGCTAGCAGTTACGAGGGCCAATACTGCAACTTTTAATCATTTGTATGAGGAATTTGAGGGTCGAGGCGGTAATAAGAGGTTGTTCAGGTTAGCCAAGGCATGAGAAAGGAAGGCGCATGAATTGGACCAAGTGAAATGCATAAAGGACGAAGAAGGTATAGTTTTATTGGATGAGGAGCTTATCTATCGGAGATGGGAGACATACTTCCATAGTCTGTTGAACGAGGAAGGGGACAGGAGCATTGTACTGGGTGATTTGGAACTCTTTGAGAGTCTTTGTGACTTTTGGTGTTGTAGGCATATTATAGTGGATGAATTTGAGGTGGCTATGCGTAAGATAGCAAGGGCAAACCGACCGGGCCAGATGAAATCCCGGTAGAGTTTTGGAAGGGTGCGGGCAAGGCAGGCTTAGAGTGCCTCACTAGGTTAATTAATGTCATTTTTTGAACGAAGAAGATGCCCAGATAATGGAGGTGGAGCACGATGGTTCGTGTATACAAGACAAGGGTGATATCCAAAATTGCAATAACTATCGGGGTATCAAGCTGCTTAGCCATATTATGAATGTCTAGGAGAGAGTGGTAGAGCTAAGGGTGAGGAGAAACATGTATATTTTTGAGAATCAATTTGGGTTGATGTCAGGGCGTTCGACTACAGAAGCCATCCACCCTTTTAGGAGATTGATGGAGCAGTATCGGGAGAGAAATAAGGACTTGAATATGGTGTTCATCGACTTAGAAAAGGCGTACTATAAAGTTCCGAAGGAGGTTTTATGGAGATTTTTGGAGGCTAGATATGTACATGTTGCCTATGTTAGGTTGATTAAAGACATGCATGATGGGGTAAAGACCTGAGTGAGGATGGTAGGTGGGGACTCAGACCATTTTCCGGTTATGATGTGGTTGCACCTGGGGTCGGCACTCAGCCCTTTTTTGTTTGCTCTGGTGATGGACGTACCGACGCCCCACATCCAAGGGGAGGTGTCCTGGTGCATGCTATTTGCATATGACATTGTGTTCATTGATGAGACGTGAGACGACGAAAATGCGCAATTAGAGGTATGGAGGCAGGCCCTGGAATCTAAAGGTTTCAAGTTTAGAAGGACCAAGACAAAATACTTGGAGCGTAAACTCAACGGCGAGACTCAAGGAGGGGAAGGGGAGCTGAGGCTAGACTCGTAGGTCATCCCTAGGAAAGGGAGATTTAAGTACATTGGGTCTATTATTCAGCGGGAAGTGGAGATTGATGAAGATGCCACACATCGTATTGGGGAGGGATGGATGAAATAGAGACTCGCTTCCGGTGTTTTGTGTGACAAGAAGGTGCCACCAAAATTTAAGGGTATGTTCTACAAAGTGGTGGTCATACCAACGATGTTGTATAGGGCAGAGTGTTGGCCAGTCAAGATCGCTCATGTCGAGAAGATGAAGGTAGCAGAGATGAGGATGTTGTGATGGATCTGCAGGCACACCAAGTTAGATAGGATCAGAAACGAGGCTATTCGCGACAACATGGGTGTGGCCCCTATTAAGGAAAAGATACGGGAAGCACAACTTAGGTTGTTTTATCATGTGAGGAGGAGGAGCACAGACGCCCTGGTGAGGAGGTGTGAGAGGTTGACATTAGAGGGCCTATGGAGAGGTAGAGGTAGGCCAAATAAGAGGTTGGGAGAGGTGATTAGGAAAGACATGAAACAGCTTCAGCTGGCCGAGGACATGACCTTTGATAGGATGGTATGGAGGTAGAGGATTAGGGTAGTAGAGTAAGTAGTCTAGAGTGTTCATAACGGTAGTATTGCCACACAGTCTTGCTTTATGTTGGTAGTAGGTTTTTATGACTAACCATTTTTTTCTTTCTTTGTGTTATGCTCCGCAGTATTACGTCAATGTTATGCCCCGCAGTAATAAATTACGACGATGCTGCACCCTGTAGTATTGTACACTGAATTTGTCATAAGGGAATTGATATCAGTCAAAGGAAAAGATTATTTGGAGATTATAAGGATTAGGCTATTTCAAATAAGAGATAAATAAATCCATGAAGGTGAGAGGAGAAGAAAGTCAAATAAAATGAATTTTCTTCCAAGTTTGACATATTGGGATAAAATACGGGCCGAGCATTGATATCCGATATTTATGGACTAGTACCACACAAAGTACAAAATGACCATGATAGTATGATGTATAAAGTGTATTAAAAATAAGTATAATTTTAAGTAATTTTAGATAATTCTTAATTATGTGGGTAATTGATTAATTATTGATTAGTGGGAGATTAATAAATTATTAATCAATTAAAAATTGGATAAATTTGAGGAACCTTACCTTTAACGTGGAAGCAAGCCAATTCCTAACCAAATAACTCTTACTCGTTTTGGCTAGGTGGCAAGGAATGTGATTAATTAGAAAACACATCATCCCTAATATTTTGAAGACTTGTAAAAGTGATGTGTTAAGTACCAATGACATTTCATTTTCATATTTTGAACACAAAGACACTACCACTAGGCGTTATCAATTCCTTCAAGTCTTCAACAAAATTTCTTGCAACTAAACAATTGCAACGAGAATTGTTAAATCATAGAACCGTAAAATTTTACGGTTCTAAAGGAGTATGGTGCAAACATTTCCAAATTTGAGGCCAATTATGCGGCCCAAAATGTGATCGCATAATTGATATGTGAGCCGCATAATCCATCACATATATGCCTTGTAGTTTTGTGAAGGGAGTTCTATGGCGCATTATGCGACTGCAAAACAGTTATGCATAGTGTATTGGTATAAAAGAGTTTCACACGTAAGCCAACTTTTGACAACTCAGCCAGTCACGTGGACACAGGAAAACGCGACAGCTGGATGTGATTCTTTGAAGAGGTACCATACAAATAGGAACGGTTAAGTAAACTCACGAACTTATAAGCCAAGGGAAACTCAACTTGATCAAAACGGGAGAGAGGCACGGTCAGAACGAATCTAGACAAAGCTAGGGGCAGATTGAAAGACCTACAATTGATTACTCGAACGTTATGTAACCGAACCCCAATTACCATTATCCTTTGTAACGCCTCATTAATGTTATAATTAGTCATTAATGAGTAACCATAGCAAGAGTCGTACGTTATATGAATCTCCTATATAGGGGAGGGAAATACAATTTGTAATGGCATCTGATTCTCCAATACAATTAACTTTGATTTTCTATATTTCTGCAATATTGTCTATTATTCATTTTTCTCCATTACCTTGATTATCAGTAACCCATATTCATCTTAAAAATAAGCTTTCGTCAAAGGGTCTAATTCGTTGGTTAAACAGATTGGTTTCGCTACCGGGAATCTGATAATCTTTGTTTACTTTTAAAGTGATATCCTCTGAATTATGTCGAACTCCAAGGACAAAAACCAGCAAAGAAGTGGAACCCCAGTTCCATCGCCTTCAGGAACCCCACGTGGTTCAAGGGAACAATGCCCAGAAAGATCCAATAATACCAATGGTGATAATGCTCAAATTGTGGAACAAGATCGTGTAAAGCAAATGATTGCAGAGTATGTGAGCCAAGCTTTGCAAGAATTTGTGAGAGGATTACCGGCAGCGTTACCTACAGCGCCGACGCCACCCCCCTAATAACACCATCACCATGGAAAATCCTCAATCTGGGCTGGCAAACTCAGGAAGAGGAGATACTTCTAATGAATCTCTCAAAATGAGACCAGGTATATCTAATAACTCAGAATTACAAAATTTACTGCTAACCATGCAGAAACAGATGAAGGAGTAGAACGATCGCATCGAACAAATTCCTGGAGTACCACCTATTATCAAAGGAATCGATCTTGATAGATATTCTCAACAACCTTGGAAGCCAAGTGCGGCACCCTTGCCTATAACCAAGAAGTTTAAAATGCCTGACGTTCCCAAATATGATGGAACAACTAACCCACGCGACCATGTGACTACTTTCACTACTGGGGTAAAAGGCAACGACTTAACAATACAAGAGATTGAATCCGTCCTTGTCAAAAAATTTGGGGAAACACTTATCAAAGGGGCCCTAACCTGGTATTTTCTTCTCCCTGAAAATTCTATTGACTCTTTTGCTGAGCTTGCAGATTCGTTTATAAAAGCACACTCTAGAGCACAAAAAGTTGAGAAGAGAATGGAAGAGATATTCAAAATAAAACAAGGAGACACGGAACTACTCCGTGAGTTTGTAGACAAGTTTTAACGAGAAAGAATGCAGTTACCCAGGGTGCTTGATAATTGGGCAGCCATGGCATTTGCAAGCAACCTAAACGATAAAAACTCAAAAAACAAGAGAAGACTTAAGGAATGTCTAAGAGAATTCCCCGCTACAACATGGAACGATGTATATAATAGGTACAGTACTAAATTCAGAATAGAAGAAGATATAATTGCTCGTTCAAGAGATGAAGATTATTCCAAATCCAGATGTCCTGAATCAGATAGAAGATCAGGTAAAAACAGGTACGATCCTTACTTAGGACCCTCGGGATGCATCTGCCCCAAGTTCGAAAAAACTAGGTCGGACTATAGGAAGAGACGTAGTCTCATCCTCGTCTAGATCCAGAAAAGATCGAGATGAATGACCTAGAGGTAGTACTCAAATTCGGGATCATACCTTTAATGTAAGAGTACTACTGAACTTGTCTCAATATTGAGGAACATGGGAGACAAGGTTAAGTGGCACAAAGAGATGTGGTCAAATCCAAGTAGAAGAAACCCAGATCACTGGTGTGAATTTGAGAACGATCATGGGCACAAAACTGCGGATTGCAAATTTTTACAAGGTGAAGTACAAAATTTATTAAAATAGGGCTATTTAACAAAATTGTTTAGTGATAAAGGTAAACATGCATATACGAGGAACATGCAGGAGCCCCCAAAGCCTCATTCTCCAAAATAAATCTTCAACATGATACACGGGGGTGAAGAAGTAAACGGAGTGATTTGCAAAACAACCACAAAGTTCACTATTACACATGGGAAACAAGCTAATGAAAATATGGAAGAAGACGGTATAACCTTCGATAATGCAGATATCAGCAGATTAATGCTTCTGCACAATGATGCTCTGGTAATATCTTTACTTATTCATGATACTAACGTAAAAAGAGTATTGATTGATCTAGGCAGTTCAGTCAATATCACTTTGCTAAGAGTCGTGGAGGAAATTCTACTGGGGAATCAAGTAATCCCAAAAGCACAAGCCATATCAGGGTTTGGTAACTCTACGGTTATAACAAAAAGAGAAATTAAGCTTAGCACTTATGCTGAGGGGGTGATCAAAATTTCCAGGTTCCAAGTCATCGATACTGACATGGCTTATCCCCATGGCCTTTCATGAAGTGGGGTATGGATATTGTGGGACCTCTTCCTACAACTAAAGGACATGTACGGTTTTTACTCGTGCTAACTGACTATTTTACAAAATGGGTAGAGGCAGAAGCGTTCAAACAAGTGTGAGAAAAGGAAGTTAAAAGCTTCTTATGGCGAAACATAATATGCCGCTTTCGAATACCAAAGGAAATCGTGTGTGATAATGGCCCAAAATTCACAGGCTCACAAATCATAGAATTCTTCGAAAGTTGGCAAATCAAGTGGATCACTTCAATGTCGTAACACCCCGTGGCTAATGGTCAAGATGAGTCAACAAATAAGGTCATTATTAACAATCTAAAGAAGCGGCTGGATAAAGCTAAAGGAAACTGGCCTGATGAGTTACCCGCGGTACTATGGGCATATAGAACAACTTAAAAGATAGCCACGGGAGAAACTCCGTTCGCACTTGTTTATGGCTTAGAAGCCTTAATACCTGTGGAGATTGGCGAACCAAGCATAAGGTTCTCAACAGCCATGGAGGGTGAAAACGATGACAAATTAAGGACCAACATGGACCTGCTCGAACCACGGAGAGAAGCAACATTGATACGAATGGCAGATCAAAAACAAATCATAGAGCTTTATTACAACCGTAAAGCTCATCTCAGGTACTTTAAGATTGGGTACTTCATCCTCAAAAAATTCTTTCAATCAACGAAAGAAGTAGGTGCAGTAAAGCTAAATCCAAACTGGGAAGGACCTTACAAAATTCGAGGCATAGCTGGGAAAGGCGCCTATGAGTTGGAAGCTATGGACAACAGAGTTCTACCAACAAGCTGGAACACCATCAATCTAAAGAAGTATTACTTCTAAAAGAAAAGAATACCCCCGTTAGGTATCACACGTTCGATTTTATTTTGAACATTTAAAAATTTTACTAACTTTTTTAGATGATAGGCACAAAGCTAACCCATCACCACATGATGATATTAGACCTGCAAAGATGCGAGGAAATAACACAATTACCGGTCTAGGGTTATACTTTCTGATGGACGTTTTAAAAGGGTTAAGTAGTCATCATCTAAAAAACTATATACCTTCGAGTCCGGAATGTTTTTCCTTTTCAGGAAAAGGACCACAAGGAAGGAATAATCAAGTGCTCGAGATTTCATTCTTCAAAGCTCAAACACTTGGGGGACTATACAGTATGGAAGGCTAAAATGAAGTAAAGAAGACTATCACAAAGTCAAAAGCTCGAGCCTGAAGACCCATCTACCCAACAAGACAAGTGACACGAGCAGAATCGAAAAAAATCAAAAGAGCCATCCAAATACAAAGCCTAATGCAAAAAACAAAACCTTCGAACATATTCAGGTTGAAAGGCAAAATATTAGTCACGAGAAAGAAATGTACATCTTTATACTTATTCAAAGCTGTTGTAACAAAAACAGTTAGGGACAAAAGATCATCATCAATGTACTCATTCAAAAATATTGTTCTCAAATAAAACAGTTATGGATGAAAAGATCTAAATCCTTGTATTTTTTCAAAAAGCCGTTATCAAATAAAAACAATTACGAATAAGAAAAAATTTCCCTCGCACTTATTAGAAAACTATTTCCAAAACAGTTGCGGGTAAAAACCCCAATCTTTACAAAAATTGTTACTAATAAAAAACAGTTGTTTCCTTGTATTAATAACGAAAAATTGTTACCTATGAAAAACAGTTACGAAATACAAAAGTATATCAAATCTGTTAAACAAAAAGAGTTGCAAGCATGGGTTTCAGACGATAATCAAGCACATGTAAAATGTCATGGTAGTTCAAACAAGAAAATCATTCCTTGGAAACATTCTTAAACATGTGTAAAATTCCTATCACTCTGTTGCATTATCATGAAGTTAGACGTCTTCTTCATGCCAATTATAAAAGGCCCTCTTCCATAAACTATGCCTATTACAAACAGGCACACATTTAATATGACAACGTGCCTATTACAAAAAAGGTACGAGTAGTCTAACGAACATTTATATATTAAAACGGATAAAACTAAGTATTAACTTATACTTAGCCGTATAAAATTCTTATACATTGTGGTGCCCCTAATTTGTCATTTGGTGACTTTAAGGAAATCCAAATTTACCCCCGATGGGACTAGGGGAACCACCAATTGATACAAAAATAAAATAAAAAAGGGATAAACCAACTAAATATTTTCAAAGAGAGGGGCTGACTTCAGTGGCAGAAGGAGCGGGAGCAACTGGAGATGAAGAGGCATGAGTGGGTGGAATCTCAACATCAGGTGAAGAGAGGTTATGACCTTGTTGAGCCTTCTCCATGGCTTCCCTAGTTTTTGCTATTTCAGCACTAAGGTCAAAACCCTCTTGACTTATTTCCATCAATGTGTCAAGGCGAGAATTCATATACGGCCAACTGACATCCACGGCAGCCACCTCTTCTAAATCTTCATAATAATTTGCCCATACTTGAAGCTCAGCTCTCAATCCGTCCTTCTCCGCTTCCGTAGCTTCATGGGCGGCCCTTAATGGAACAATCGACTCCTCTAAAGTTTGAGATTTTTCTAAAGCCCTACGAAGGTCTTCTTGAGTACGAGTGAGTGATGGAACTAGCTCTCCTGAGTATTCATCCTTCTGCCCAACAAGTTCTTCAAGTCTCTAATCTCCTCTAAGGCACGGGACAGCTGCTCCGCGAACGAATACTCCAGAACACTCTTATCTTTATCAGCCTAACTGCAAGAAGCTCTCTCTACTGCCCGTTCTGCTTCCATGAGTCTCATCTTCCGCTTCAAGGTACTCCTTTCCTCTTCTAAAGCATCCATTTCAATCCTTAGGCAACCATACTGTGCTTTCCAATTATCAACATCGGCCTGGAAGTCTTTTGTCTCTTGGTCCGTGTTTGAGATCTTCTTCATAAGCTCCATACCTATAAGGTTAATCTACAAGAAATAAACCAGTTAGATATGGTAAATTTCATATACGAGAGTGAAAGAGGATAACTTGCATCATACCTTCAAAGAAGTATGCAAGAACCCATTGGCCCATGTAAGAGCACCGTGGCTGGCTAGCTTTGCTTTCTTAGAGGGACCTATCAAAGGCTTGAGCCACACTTCAGGCTCACCCATTTTCTTGAAAATATTCCTCTCAGTTGGAACCTCTATTACCACCTTCCGCATCTCTCTACTGGAAGACCCTACTTCCCTAACGGAAGGTGTGGAAGCAGGCAGATGGAATAACAACAGGCACGGAAGGTTGAGGAGCTGGAGAAACCGCGGGCAAAGAAGTAGGCACGGAGATTTGAAGAGTTGAAGAAGTTACGGGCAAAGCAATAGAAGAAGTTAAAATAGCAAAAGGAACAGAAGAAACATCTTCTCTCGAAGAAGCAGGAAAGACAACAGCCAAAGGGACGTCGTCAGGAGCAAGATCAACATCCTCATGAATAGGGGAGTGTGAAACATGATCAAGGACAGGGGGCTCAATCACAGACACGGAAGGCAAGGTTAAGGATGTAAGCTCATCATCTAAAACCATTCGCCTTCTC
>ML532896.1:26035-43965 GCA_005239535.1 Nicotiana rustica
AAGGAGCAACATACAATAATTTTTCTACCCAATCACGAATACCGGAGACATTCTCAATAGTATTCATGATTGTTGGGAGAAGAAAAAACAGATACGGTGTTAATAAAACATCTCAAGTCAAAACAAAAAAAAAGTAAATGTGAGCTAAAGCATACTCACGTGCGCGATTCCACTTATAAGGGAAGGGGAGGTTTTATTCACCTACTAAACCAACAGTGGGTACAACAACATACGTTGGTACCAACCCCTATCCTTATCATCTCCAGGGGTTACCAACATTCTTTTGCTTCTAGCAGTTAAAGTGAAAACCCTTTCACAAATAAGGTAGGAGAGTAGAGATGAATATGATGGTTGAAGGTAAATGGAACCGAGGATAAAGAAGAAACACTCCTAAGACATGCGACAACTCGCAACACAAGCGGGCCAACTTGTCCTAAGAAAATATTGAAAAACGGCAAAATTCAACTATAATTGGGTCAATAGGGGGGTCTAAACCCTAAAGTGAAATGATACATATAAACAAAATAATATATCGTCTTGTAAGACGTTATTCTTTGATTACTATTCAATATAGACAGGAACGTCATACCTCCAAAAGCACTCCCTACGAACAAGGGAAATCTGACCCTCAGTTATAAGGGTTGGATATCTTTTGACACTATCAAGAGAAAAAGATTGATATACAAGAACTTGACTATCCCTAGCAAAAACAAACTCAGTAGGGACAATTTCATCGACTCCAGGTTCACGAAGGCGTTCGCCTCTACCTCTAGACAAAGACCGAGAAACCCTAAACCTCGGAGAAACTGGAGATCTAGTGTAAGGAGGAGGAACTATCTGAGAAGAAAAGGAGTCCCTCGAAGGATTGGGTCCTAGACTTCTAAGTCTACCACCCCTCCGATTCCTAGTCGGAGCAGAAGATGGCGTTAAACATTCAATATCTATTACTCTTTGAGGTTGGTTTGAAGAAGACAGGTATACAAACGCAAAGAATAAAGTTCTTTACGAAAAACAAAGGTAGAAAAGTGTTTCGTGGAAGCAAAGAAAAGAAAATTTGTATTTATACTTGAAGACAGCCGTAAAACATCAAGAAAAAGGAAAATAATGATGAAAAGTCATAATTGAAGATGTCACTTCAGGATTGGAATAGCCGCAAAAAGCCCTAAAAGGTGCCGAGTAAATACAAAACCATTCTGAAAAGTACACGTGGTATGAGCATTAAATGGAACTGACAAACGACGCCTATGGTGCAGAGAAGGATACAATAATTCAAGGAAAAGCGGCGGTAAAATATTCCCGCCATAACTGAATATCTATTTACCAAATATTAATCGTTAAATATATGTGATAAGTGGGGGGACTATCTGTATTGGTAAAAAAGAGTTTCACATGTAAGCCAGCTTTTGATAACTCAGCCAGTCACGTGGACACAGGAAAAATGCGACAGCTGGACGTGATTCTATGAAGAGGTATGGTACAAAGAGGCATGGTTCAGTAAACCCACGAACTTATCAGCCACAGTAAACTCAACTTGATCAAAACGGGAGAGAGGTATGGTCATAACGAATTTAGACAAAGCTACAGGCAGATTCGAAGACCCACAATTGATTACTTGAACGTTATGTAACTGAACCCCAATTACCATTATCCTTTGTAACGCCTCATTAATGTCATAATTAATCATTAATGAGTAACCATGGCAAGAGTCGTACGTAATAAGAATCTCCTATATAAGGGAGGGGAATACAGATTGTAAAGGCATATGATTCTCGAATACAATTAACTTCGATTTTCCATATTTCTGCAATATTGTCTATTATTCATTTTTCTCCATTACTTTGATTATCATTAACCCGTATGCATATTAAAAATAAGTTTTAGTCGAAGGGTCTAATTCTTTTGTTAAACACGTACCAAATAATGGCCGCATACTCGATCAGATGTTCCATTTGGCTGAGGCCATTTTTCGGAAGGTTTGTGGACCGCATTCCCGCATAACTGTGTCGGATCACCCTATTTTATTATTTTTAAACCCGACCTCAAACCAACATAAATCATATTCCCCACCATTTTAAACCATTCTCTTGATAATTTAGAGTGAGAGGAGAGAGGGTTTTAGAGAGAAGGTCCCAATTCCATCAAGATTGATCCTCCATCACCACCCAAGGCTGGGGACTAATCAAACAAGATCCCAATTTCTTCACTCTAGAAGGTAAGTTTCTACCACACCAGCTTTTAAATTCCATGATTAGCTAAAATGGGCCATTAGTAAGGTAGTCCATGGAGGTAAGGAAAGATACCTTGCATGCATGAGGTTCTAAACTATGTGTGGGAAAGTAAGAGAAAAGATAGAAAGAAATGGGAGATGGGACCTTAGCAAACTCATAGTTCTAGATATAATGCTCAAGTGAGCTAGGACCACGATCCAATTCCTAATTACAATTTGATTATGCTATTTTGTCAAATAGATTGAAAGAGCTAAAGGATTTCAGAAATTGTCGTAGGAATTAGGGATAAGGCCTAGTCCATGTATGTATGGCTAACTCTAACCTTCATAAAAATCAACTCATTGGTGTCCGAATAGGTTGTATGAATCCCTTACTTGATCATACTTTAATTTGTTGTTTTAATGTGTTGAGTCGAAATATTTCTGTTTCTAAATTGTTCTAGTTGACTACCATGTCACCATGCTACTTGAAAATGTGAATTATGATCCTACATACTCCTTCTATTATTTGTGCGATTCATTCTACGTGGGTTTTCGTTAAAATGAAGGATGATGCCATTGAATGGATAAAAAAGGGAATCAGACTCGAATTGTAAGACGTGTCCAAGTGCAAATAACTATGTGATAAATGGTGGAAATGAAACGTGAATTAAGTAAACAAATTAAATGGTGATGTCCCAAGTGAGATGGCTTAGCCGATCGGACACATGCTGGCATTTAGATTGGAAACATTGATATAAATTGTGGATATGGTTATGTCTCACTTGGGATGGCTTAGCCGGTCGGTCCGAGACCGAATCCATGTAAAAAGACATAGTGGCATTATAAATCTTGGCACTTGGAATTAAGAGACTATTAATTAAAAGGATGGAAAGACGAAATAAGAAACTATGTGACCCCTACTTGTCATTCTCTACTCCTGTGAAGTGCTATATGATTTCCATGACTGCTTTCCTACATGTTTTATTATTTATTCTATTTTGGAGCAGAATTCTTCATATATACTAATACTATTCGATGGTACTAACGTCCCTTTTGCCAGGGGCGCTACATATTCGAATGGATGTAGGTGGTTTTATTGCAGATAGCGCTGATCGCTAATGGTAGTGCCCTCACTCTTTCTCCTCCCAGTAGTATTGGTGAGCCCCGTTTCTTCCCGGGGTCATGTATAGTATATGTTGTTCTTATTTTGTATAAGTTACTGTATTTTGAGGTATAGCCGGTGCCTTGTTGCTGACATTGTCACATTTGTCTTTTATATCTATAGAGGCTCCGTAGACGTTTATGTGGGTCATGTATGGGTGCCGAGATGTTATCGAATAAAGTGGTATGTTGAAATAATATTCCACTTATTCATAAACTGTAAGTAATTTTGGATGTTTGATTATCACATAATGTATGTAAGGAAGAATGAACTAGCAACGTATGTATATTTATATAACTGATCTATCCCCGGGGTAATAAACAGTGATGTGTTCTCTCTTTGGAATATGAATGGGTCGGGTAGGATATGTTTGAAAGTCTTGCTCGACCGGGTTCACTCGGTTGAGCGCCGATTGTGCTCCCCGAGGTTGGGGCATGACAGTATATTTTTCTAGTCTTGTAAGTTACAATATTCTCCTTATCAGGACTTCATATTCAATTGAGTATTTCCTTTTTCTAGTCAAGAGAGCAGAAAGTCTATATATACAGTAGTACAATATTTTCAATACCATCGAGCTATAATCGATGGGCAGGCCCCTATTGGGCAACCTCTGATCAGATGGTAAGTTATATACCAAGCCTGCTGTGGTCGAGCGCCTATGAGAGATCCCAGTTGGTCGAGATACAGAGCCTAGTATGGCTGAGCACCTATGGGCGAGCCTACTACGACAGAGGAGTTATATATATATATACCGAGCCTTATATGGTCGGACATCTATTTACTTACTATATTGAGAGAGTTGAGTCAGTATCAGCAGGTAAGCATATCTTCAGATTATCTTTGACTTCCAATTACTTTCAGTTATTACATTATCAGTTCAGTTTCATGTTTCAGTATATTTCCATACATACTCGGTACATTATTTCGTGCTGACGTCCCTTTTCTGGGGCCACTGCATTTCATGCGTGCAGGTTCAGACAGACAGACCGGTAGACCTCTTCATTAACTGTTGCCCGAGTTCAGTTTGACCAGTAAGCTCCATGCCTTTTGGAGTTGCCGGGTGTAGAGCTTTATGTACATATTGTATATATATGTATATATATTATGAGTAGGTCGGGGAGCTGTTCCGATCACAATATACCCACCAATAAAGGCTTGTAGACATATCTTGCCAGTTAGTGCAGTATGTTGGGCTTGCAGGCCTTGTATGTAAATTTGGTTGGTTTGTCAACTGTAATGATTATGACGGCCTTGTCGACCCAATTTTATATCGATACCTAGTCAACAATCGCAGTTGTCTTGTAATGTGGCCAATGTGCAAAGTATGATATCATATGTTCAGAGTCCCTTAGTTCCAAGTTGATATGCAAGGATAGGTGATGCACTGGGTGCCGGTCACGCCCCTAGGTTCGGGGCGTGACAGAAGTGGTATCAGAGCAGTTCTATCCTAGGGAGTCTACAAGTCGTGTCTATTAGAGTCTTGTTTATGGGTGTCTCGTGCACCACACTAATAAGCAAGATGATACAGGGCTTTTAGGACTGTCACTCTTTATTCTTACTGTAGATCGTGTGGTAGAGCTTAGTTGTAAGAACTCAATTTCCTAAACTCAACCTTATCTAGATTATGACGTTGCCTACATTTAAGAAGATGGTTGGTAAGGGCATTGAATGCGGTTGTGAAAGAGTTGAGTCAGAAGAACTCGACGAGCTTCTGGAAAAGGAGCCTTAAGGCAAGAATATCTATCCACCTTTATGGTGAAAGACAATGAGAGATTCAGAAGATAAATACAAGTTTCAACAAGTAAAGGAAGCAAGTGAAAGAGGGTACGAGGTACCCAGCTAATGAAGATTATCCTTATTAACCATTGAGGAAAAGAGACATAAGCATTTTGAGTTACCTTCAACAGTAACAGAGGTATGTACAATTGGCCACACCGATTCAAGTTATGCTCTATGGGAGCTAACAAATATAATTTAAGAGAGGGACATAATATCAGAATCCAACTGGGGTTAGAGTGACCCAAAATAGTGGATGAATTGATTGCATTAGTTGACATTGCCGAAGGATACTGCAAAAGTGCTAATAGATCCCCCTATGAGACACCCATATGGTGCACTCTAAAATAGTACAGCTAGCCATGATTACTACAAAGATAAGACCTGGAAACCTTGAAAGGATAAATATTACCTTAGTATGGCTCCCATCCCTAGTAGAGGGAGAATGTTAGGCAGCTCGAAGAGCCAGTAGATGGAGCAAGGGGAAGTAAAAGCGAAAGAAGTTCTTGTTAAAGTTTTCAGAATAAAGTGATAGATAGAAATATTAGCAGGGTAGTACGAAGATAGATAATGAAGCAGTATGAGTGAGATATGATACATGGATGGGAACGGTAGAATGTTACAGAATATACAGTCAAATGAAGAATGAGATGAGAGGTGATGGGCCTTAAGACAACAAAAGAGTATAGGCCATACTATCACATCCTCATTTCGAGAAATAAGTTCACGACTCTAACGTGAGTAACAGAAGGAAAAATTAGACCCCAGATTAATAGAAATCAGTATAGACTGGTCAAAAAGATAAACTAAACATGAATTATGAACTGAGTGATTTCATAATAGTCAGCATCATGAAAATTTCAGATTGCGTTCCGGCAATAATAGAATGGACAACAGAAAAACATCCATGATGAATTCAGAGAATGGTCATATAGGAAGAAGCTTCACTAAAGAAAGCAATGTGAGCAAAGTTAAGCTTAAGGGACTGTATGTGCCAGTTACACTAAGGGTCACCATCACAAGTGAGGAATTTTGTTATCCCTGGTACAGAATGATTACTGCAAGGCGAGTAAGGGTCATTGATGATGTGAAAAGAATCCATATATGAAGAGGAAAAACATCTATAGGCAGGTCATCGTAGCTCCAAGACTTAGTACTCCCCTAAAGGGGGGAATATGGAATGGTGTGGCATTAAGTCGGAATTAAGTGGATCTAGTAACTATGGAATGATAAAGAAAGAATAAGATAAAAATGAGAAAGGGATGAGATTTCACTTATTAAAATATTACAGATATGCGATGACTCTAGAATATTATGTAAGCACGACGCCAAGAAAAGGAAGTAAGGGCTCCTGCCGGGGATGTTACTGATAGATAAGGAGCCACTACGTGAGGTAAGTTAAGAGAAAGGAAATAACCCTAGAAAGATTACGCTGAATATGGATATGAGAATGGGCCAACAAGAAGTTAGTAATTGATTCAAGAAGAGCATAGTCATGACTAGACAAGAGGTCACAGACAAATCAATAGATCATGCAAGATAAATGTAGTAAAACCCAACAAGGAGAATTTAGCGTCGCAGTAATGTCATTATAATACTTGAGATATATTCACATAGGAGTCGGGGCAGTTAAAGGTACCATATGAGTATTACGGGGATAAAAGGAAGTGCCACTGGGAAGGCAGTCAAAATATAAGTTAAGAAGAAACCCTACAAGTACAAGGGAACGGAGGTAAACAACTACGGATGATCATGTGCAAGGAAGGACATAAAAAGGTGCATAATAAGCTAACAATTTTACAAGAGTCAGTGATTCTCCCTAAGTACTACAACGAAAGACTACCTGAGGAAATAGTGAAGAAGGTTGCAACCTAATCACAATAACCTAAAGAGGAAATGGTCGTGTAACAACAATCTCACAACAACACTATAAGCACTCCAAAGGAAAGTGGCACCTACCGTGGCTAGTGAACGTGAAGTAAAATTAAAAGTAATAATCAAGGTCATATGAGTTGCACGAAAACTCTGACATCTGTGGGCACTAAGATAAGCTAAGTGTGGACGCAACAAGGGGGCAGAAAGACCAAGAAAAGTAATAGCTTACGTTGAAAGAAAGCTAAGATGAAACAAAAGAAATTATTCAATCAATGATCCAGAATTGGTTACGTTATGAACGCACTTAAGGGTTTGGAGTTTTATACATGAAACATATACATCCGTAGAAGATTTTGGTATACATTATAAGAAAGAATTAAGCCCAGGTCATAAATGAAGGATTAAATTATTAAAGGATTGTATCATGAATATTCCTCAGCACCCATGAAAGGCTAAAAAGAATAACTAATACCATGAACCTCAGATTGGGAGATAATTTAAGACGACATAAAGGCTGATCAAAAGAAAGACTAAACTAAAGAGTTACACAAATGAAGTAAATTGGGAATCTGATTATTGGACCCAGAAGTTATAGGAATCATGATTCAGAAGATAACAAAATCACTCTTAATATTATAGGTGCAAGAGAGATGGAACAACAACCATATTCTGTAACGACTCTATAATAAAGTCAATTAGAAGAAGTACCAGCCTCATAAGAAGTCAGTATGAAGCTCCCACCGAATTGTATATACCCAGAGGTGAAAGTATTATAATAGAGCTTCAAATGGAGGATTTGATTTATACCTATGTGGAAAAGAGGTTATGAAAGAGAGATAGAAGAATATAAAGTGATATTTTAAAGTAAGTAAGGAAAAGGTGAACAACATACCAAATACTCAAGTATAGAAGGACGAGAGTGGTCCATACTTTAGGTAAAAGACTAGAAGCGCTGGGATTCAGAATCCAGGAATGATAGAAGCATCGTTAGTGGAATACCTTCCAGCCTATGGTTTCTAAGTATCGAACGGTCTAATTATAGAGTAAGAAGAGTTAGAGACGATGTGATGTCTTGCTTGATGTTCCAAAAAAATATAAAGGAATCGATCGCAAGCTAAAGTAGATAGAACGACAAGGTTTTAGAAAGACAAAATTAAGGATAAGAAGAAGGCAAGTGAGAAGGTGACGAAGATGGATAAGTCTTTTGGATTAATCCTCTGAAAACAAAGGAGATAATGGTTCCTCTAAGTTATAAAACGCTCAATATAGCCTAAATGAACTCAAAGGAGTCTAAGACTAGTAGAATTTAGAAGAGATGTAATGTTGTCGTGGAAGCAGAATGATGGTGTAATTATGATAAATAAAGGATGACGTTTGGGCCTTCGCTCGAGTAATGATTTGAAGAAAAAAAAGGGGGAAGAGGATTTCATGAATTATAAAGGACTAAAATACCCATATAAGGTAAGTCACATGGGATGCTATAAAGTACGGTTGTGGAAGTTTAGTATCACCCCTAGGTGATCAATCTAATTACTCAAGATTTCCCCGATGAGACACGAGCCCTAACAGCGATGTCACATAAAATCAAGTTATCAATGGTAGATGATGAATCAACATTAAGGTAAATCAACAATAGATGGATAAAAGTTTAACAGTATGAGATGAGATTAGACCGTCAGTCTTAAGGATAAACAACGAGAGTAACCTGGAGTTTCTTGCAGACCTCAGTAATAATAAATCGAAGTATAATTATATTATAGTATGACCTATGTAGATGCAGTAAAGTCATACGAATGGATAACCGGGTCTATGAAATAAGATATAGCCATATTCACAAGTTCTACAAAAGTACCGAGCGAAAAAACTTCAGTACACCTATAGATGCCCAGAGAGGCATCATATTAAGTCTTGTATATGTTTACAAAGTAAGGCCTAGAGAATGACTAAAACCTGGAGGGAAAAAGGAGAGAAGAGTCGCAAAGGCACAGTTACAAGGTCAGTATCATAGGGGCTGCATGATAGAAGTTAGCAATAGTTACGAGATTGGAAGCTATTTGATCAAGTCATGGTGTGGGAAAGATGCCTAAAGGGGGGAATGCCCTGACGTTTGGATTTATTCACATAACAATTGTCTAGATGGTAAGGAGAGTACTAAAGTATTCGCAAGAGCCATAGGTTATGAGAATGATAAGCGCATCAATCAACATTCGAGGACGAATGTTCCAAAAGAGGGAATTATGCTATGCCCCGCAGTATTATGTCAATGTTATACCCCGTAGTATTAAATTACAACGATGTTGCACCCTGTAGTATTGTACGTTGAATTTGTCGTAAGGGAATTGACATCAGTCAAGAAAAAGATTATTTGGAGATTATAAGGATTATGGAAGAATGATGCTATGCCTCGTAGTATTATGTCAATGTTATGCCCCGTCGTATTTATATACAACGATGTTGCACCCTGTAGTATTGTACGTTGAATTTGTCATAAAGGAATTCACAACAGTCAAAGGAAAAGATTATTTGGAGATTATAAGGATTATGCAATTTCAAATAAGTGATAAGTAAATTTTGTCAAGGCGAGGGGGGACGAAAGTCCAACAAAATAAATTTTCGTCCAAGTTTGGCATATTAGGATAAAATACGGGTTGAGCGTTAATACCCGATATTTATGGACTACTGTCACACAAGGTACCATATGACCATGATAGTATCATGTATAAAGTGTATTAAAAATAAGTATAATTTTAAGTAATTTGAGATAATTCTTAATTATGTGGGTAATTGGTTAATTATTGATTAGTGGAAAATTAATAAATTATTAATTAATTAAAAATTAGATAAATTTTAAGAACCTTACCTTTAACGTGGCAGCAAGCCAATTCCTAACCAAATGACTCTTAGTCATTTTGGCTAGGTGGCAAGGAATGTGATTAATTAGAAAACACATCATCCCTAATATTTTGAAGACTTGTAAAAGTGATGTGTTAAGTACCAAAGACACTTCATTTTCATAATTTTAACACCAAGACACTACCACCAGGCGTTATCAATTCCTTCAAGTCATTAAACCAAACTTCTTGCAACTAAATAATTCCAACGAGAATTGTTAGAATCGTAAAATTTTGTGGTTCTAAAGGGTACGGTGCAATTTTTTCAAGAATATTATACAGATTTTTTCCTACTACATGTATGTTAATGCTAAGCTTTTCCTTCATTTTGGCATGATCTCATAATTACACGAGTTTGATAACGAGGCATAAAGAAAAATTCATATCCAGGAATTTACGTATATTTTCCAAGTCTTGTAAGTTGCAATATTCTTCTTATCGGGCCTTCATATTCAATTGAGTATTTTCTTTTTCTAGTCAAGAGAGCAGAAAGTCTATATATACAGTAGTACAATATTTTCATTACCATCGAGCTATAACCGATGGGCAGGCCCGTATTGGGCAACCTCAGATAAGATAGTAAATTATATACCAAGCCTACTGTGGCCGAGCGCGTATGAGCGAGTCCAGTTGGTCGAGATAAAAATCCTAGTATGACAGAGTGCCTATGAGCGACAACTGAGCAACTTTATATATATATATATATATCGAGCCTTGTAGGACCGGACAACTATTTTACTTACTATATTGAGAGAGTTGAGTCAGTATCAGCAGGTAAGCATATATTCAGATTATCTTTGACTTCCAATCACATTCAGCTATTATATTATCAGTTCAGTTTCATCTTTCAGTATATTGCCTTACATTGTCGGTACATTATTTCATACTGACGTCCCTTTTTTCGGGATGCTGTATTTCATGTGTGCAGGTTCGGACATACAGGCGGGTAGACCTCCTTATTAAGTATTGTCCGAGTTCAGCTTGATCGATAAGCTCAATGCCTTTAGGAGTTGCCGGATCTAGAGCCTTATGGACATCTTGTCTATATATGTATATATGTTATGAGTAGGCCGGAGAGCTGTTCCGATCAAAATATACCCACAAGTAGAGGCTTGTAAACATATCATGTCAGTTACTTCAATATGTTAGGCTTGGCGGGCCTTGTATGTATATTTGGTTGGTTTGTCAACTGTAATGATTATGACGGCCTTGTGGACCCAATTTTATATCGATACTTAGTCAGCATTCGCAGTTGTTTTGCAATGTGGCCCATGGCCAAAGTATGATACGTATGTTCGCAGTCCTTTAGTTGCAAATTGGTATGCAAGGATAGGTGAGGCACTAGGTGTCGGTCTATCCCCCAGGTTCGGAGCGTGACACTTTTTTGATCAGATTACTATCTTGTCGTTTCTATTTTGCTTTTATATAGATTTTTTGTATTTTTCTTTCTTGTTTATATTTTCATTAATTTGGTGCTTATACTTTCTTGAGCCGAGGGTCTAGAAAAAACCTCTCTATCCTCACAAGGTAGGGGTAAGGTCTGCGTACACACTATCCTCTCCAGACCCCACGGTGTGGGATAATACTGGGTAAGTTATTATTGTTGTAACCTAAATAGCCACTCATTCAACTGCTTTTAAATTAAAAATAACCAGCAAATAAATAGTATATTTATAGTACATATATAATATGTGTACAACAGTGTACAATCTATGTATACATACTAGAAAAAGTATGTAAAAATGAGATATATAGATGTTGATGATGAGTTTGAAGAAAAGACATTTAGTCTTTAATTCACTAATTATGAAACCGTGTTATATTTGAGCACTAAAATAATACATTAAATTATACCATGCTTAATCATGCAAGATCCAAAATACAAACCTACTGGATAAAGCAATATAAAGTTGTACCATGAGAACTTCACCGCGCATCTCAAACCATACGAGTCATGTTACGATCCGGAATCTCACCCTCGAAATCGTGATGGCATCTAACATTTTACTTGTTAGGTAAGCCAACGTTACCTATATTACTTATTCAATTTTAACAATTCAAATCAAGACATTAATGATAATTAATTGTAAAAGTCTGAAGTCGATTGATAAAACACCAAAAGACGTGATCTAAACATATTCCAGAATCTGGAGTCATTAATACACGAGCATCTATAGTACTACAATAAGTCTGAACAAAATAAAACTTTTACAAACTATGAAAAGAAGGACACTTCAGGTCAACGACGCCGTGCATCTATACCTCAAGTCTCCAACGCAATTGAATCCGAGCAGAGACACCACTAGACGCCACCGGGACCAACAACAGTATCTGCGCAAGAAGTGCAGAAGTGTAGAATGAGTACAACCGACCTAATGTACTCCATAAGTATCGAGTCTAACCCCAACGGGATAGTGACCAGGCTATAACAAGACACCTATGTAAATCTTGAAGGTATATACATAAAGCAACAAAATAATAAAATGAAAAATAAATATTATCTGGGAAGGTACATGTAGAAAGCGGAGTACAATAAGAACGACAAATACAAAAATGGAACGATATCATCCTTCATTCTTCTAATCTCGCTTCACCATGTAATATCCTAAATGAAATGACACGACATCAGCCTTCTTGCTTTTGCTCTCAACCTCACATGATGTGATAAATGATAATAAGGAATCTAATGCACGCATCACCTTTCGTGCTTTAATTCTCATAATCTCTCAAATAAATGATATTGTATGCAAATAAGGCACGGTAACACCATTCATGCTTTTCACTCTTCATCACCAAGAAATAATATTAATCCAAAAATAGCAAAACAAGTGTGAAGTTATTTCACTTTAATTTTAGCGTATTGATAATTCATCTCAACTTTCAAAATACCAACAACTCCAAGATAATCAAAGTAACAATCTAAGTACACCAGTGGAAAACATAGTCATGGAAGCAATATAATACAAGAAAATAATTCCCATCCAAATGCTTTAACCCAATGGCAACTTATATATACTCGTCACTTTATATATACACCTTCCCCACACATAATTTACGTAGCAAATAGACAAACAAGTCTTAATCCCTTGAGTCAATGTTAACCACGACACTTACCTCACTCTTCAACTAAACCAATGCTCGACCATGACCTTTTCTTTAGAATTAGCCTAAAAACAATCAAATGTAGCCTAATATAGTTCAAAAAATTCAAAATATGCTTTAGAAACTACCCACGAGTGAAAACGATAAAATTTTAGTGGGTTTGGAAAAAGTGAAACAATAATATCTAGCAAAACATAGTTCAAATAATTCAAAATAGGCTTTAGAAACTACCCACGACTGAATAAGATTCAATCTTAAATGAGTTTGAGAAAAGACAACAAAAGTCAACCTTGAGGCCGCTTGGTAAAATCCCAAGATTCAGGCCAAAACCTTATTACCCATTTACTTCAGAATCTGACCTCAATTTCTCAAATTTCTCATTTCTACCCAAATCCCTAATTTCTACTATGAAAAATCATAGATTAAAGGTTAAAATCAAAGGGTGTTAATAAAAATATATCAAAACAAGTTAAAATTTACTAACTAATGAAGCTGGAACGAAAAACATCTTCTAAATCGCCTCTAGCCTAAGCTCTAACTTCAAAATGGTGAAAAAATAGTTCAAACCCTGACATTTAGATATTTAACTATATGGGCGACATGTGTTCTTCATGTTCGTGAAGCACCTGATGCGTTCGCGATGGGAAATGACCATAAGGCCTTCACGTTTGCGAAGGCTTAACTCCCCCCTTGCCTTCGTGTTTGCAAGCCAAGGCTTGCGTTCTCGAGGAGTAACCGACAGACCTTCCCCCAGATTCTAACACTCTTTGCGTTTTTAAGAGTGCTATCACCTTCATGAAGGGCAAGCCCCCCTCTTCTTCGCATTCTCTTTGAACAACCAGCCCCTAGACCAAATTTCCCCTTCGTGATCGCGAAGCACAATGCACTAGACACCAGAAGAAGCTCAAAAAAAGTAATCTCCTACGTCCATAACGGTCTGTAGCCTATCTGAAACTCACCGAACCCCTCGGGCCCCAAATCAAACATTCACACATGTGTAATATCATCATACGAACTCACTCACGTAATTAAAACACCGAAATAACACCTAGAACTACGAATTGAACGCCAAAATGCATGAAGATATTAAAAAAACTCAAGAACCTCTAAAGTCACAACCAAGCATCCAAAATCCTATCAAACCAATTCCGATTTGGACCAAATTTTGTAGACAAGTTTCAAATAGCAAAACAGACTTATACCAAGTCCCGAAATTAAAGTTCGAACCCGTTAGGCATAAAGTCATCCTGTAGTCAAACCTAAGAAATTTAAAAACTTTTAAATTGCTAATTTTAAAACATGTTAAATTAACCTAGGGACCTCCGGATTCAATTATGGACATACGCTCAAGTCCAAAATCACAATACAGACCTACCAGAATCGTCAAAAAAGTACCGATTCGGGGTCGGTTACACAAAATATTGGTCGTAGTCAACTCAATTTTCTTTTAAAGCTAAACATCATATTTTCTTCAGATTTTTACATGAAAACTTCTAAAAAAAGACACAAACTACGCATGCAAATCAAAAAACATCAAAAGGAGCTAATAGAGGTCTTGAAACATGGAAATAAGGGTTAGTACTCAAAACGACCTATCGGGTGATCATATTCTCCACCTCTAATAGAAACATTCACCCTCGAACAAACACAAAAATGTACCTGATCTTGTAAAAGGTGTGGGTATCTACTCCGGATATCGGACTCGGACTCCTACGTAGCTTCCTAGATCGGCTGACCTCTCCATTGCAGTTTCACATAAGGAAAACTCTTTGACCTCAACTTCCTGACCTGCCTGTTCAAGATAGCCACCGCCTCAACATAAGTCAAATTCGTGTTGTAATGACTCGATCAGTCATTTTATGTAATTGCGCTATGTTTCCCCTTTTATTGCTTCGCACTATGTGTTTATGGTTTTATAACTTGTGAGTTTGTTAGTTTCATTCTGGGAAGCTTTCGATTTGATTTGGACCCTTGATTCTTGACTTAGAGGTTTGAATTAAAAATGTTGATCAAACTTTAACTTTTGTGAAAACGACCCTGAAACTATGTTTTTATGGCTCCAATAGCCTTATATCGTGATTTGGAACCTGGGCGTATGTCCAGAATTGATATTAAAAGTCAATGAGTTGATTTATGTTGATTTGCCAAAATTTGTATATTTGAAGTTGAAAGATTTGACCATTGGTTGACCTTTAGAGATCAAATTTTGAATTAGATTTTGGGACTTGGAATACGTCCGTTATGGGATTTGGTGTCGTCGGGAGTTGATTTGATAGGATTCGGACGTTCAGTTTTAATGCTAGGAGTCCTTGAAAATTTCTTTGGAATTCATGCATTTTAGTGTTCAGTTTTTATCATGCATTTCGTTCATTATTCTAAAAATGAGATATATATTTGTTGACGATGAATTTGAGGAAAAGACAAAAGTTTTGTGTTTTAGTGTTTAATTCACTAATTGTGATACCGTGTTATATTTAGGAAGTATGATAATACATTAAATCATACCACGATTACTTATGCAAGATCAAAAATACAAACCTACTGGATAAAGCAATATAAAGTTTTACCGTGATAACTTCACCGTGCATCTCAAACCATATGAGTCATGTCACGATCCGGAATCTCACCTCGAGATCGTGATGACGCATAACATTTTACTTGTTAGGCAAGCTAATATTAGCTATATTACTTATTCAATTTTAACAATTCAAATAAAGACATTAATAATAATTAACTGTAAAATCTGAAGTAGATTGATAACATACCAAAAGACGTGATCTAAACATATTCCATAATCTGAAGTCATTAGTACATGAGCATCTATAGTACTACAAATAAGTATGAACAAAATAAAACTTTTACAAACTATGAAAAAGAAGGACACTTCAAGTCTACGGACGTCGTACATCTATACCTCAAGTCTCCAACACAGTTGAATCCGAGCAGAGACACCACTAGACGCCGTTGGGACAAACAACAGTATCTGCACAAGAAGTGCAGAAGTGTAGAATAAGTACAACCGACCTAATGTACTCCGTAAGTATCGAGCCTAACCCCCATGAGATAGTGACCAGGCTATAACAAGACACCTACGTAAATCCTGAACAAATATATATATATATATATATATATATATATATATATATATACACACATAAAGGAACAAAATAACAATATGAAAAATAATTATTAACTGGGAGGGGACATGTAGAAAGGGGAGTGCAATAAGAACAACAAATACAAAAATCATCGAATAATCTTTTTTTGAATAATAGTTACACAACCAATCAAATCATCAATCTGGAGCCCAGAAAACAATAAAATCAACAATGGAACTGTTACAACCCATATTCACGTACGTCCGTTCATGCCATAAGTTGGTTGACGTAAATATGAGAAGATATTATCTTTGAGATGATAAGAAGTTAATCCTATTGGTCTTAAATGATACAACAGTGTATAAGGGTGATTAACAAGTATTATAAGTTAAACGAATCAAGGATGTTGTAACCCGTATTTTTGGTAGACCTAGGGGTTATTAATATTCTCAAGAGGTCGTGTTTTAAGGTATTTGAATCACATAATATATGTATCATAAGTCTCGAAGTCAAATGAGTTATGAAACAAAAGTCGACAAGAGTTGTCGCAACTTAGGTTCATAGTTTTACTTAAACGTTAGGTCAAATGTTACTAAGATTTATACCAATATACTTAGAATTACGCAGTGATATACCCACAAAGTTGAAGATCTATGAGTCCAGTTTCTAACGCATCTAACCGTTCATCGATACGATATCAGAATAGAGAGATATTTTCATTTTCGCGAGACTGCGCTAAGCACCTCTCTATGGGTCCCACATAGTGGGTTTAAGAGAGATGGATATATATAATATACTTAGAACCCATTTTAAGTCGTTCATTTTCAATATATTTAGACTTCATAACCCTATAAACACCCTCTTAAGGTTCTCTCAAGATTCAAGACCCAAACAAAGGGCAAACAACACAAATCAAGTGTCAGGAACCCCGTGGTGCTAGTAAGTTTCTTCTTGTTGTTGTTGTTGTTGTTCATTTTGTGTTGTTCAAGCTCGTGTGGGAGGTTTTTTTAAAGGGCTTATGTTCTGTAATACTCGCTCAAGTTTATAATATCTACCCTAAGTGATTTCAATCCTTCTAAAGTGATTCTAGTGCCGAAAAACCCTAATTGATTGCTAGTTTCGCTTCCCTGTTGTTGTGGTAGCATTGGAGGGATATTTCGTGGAAAATGAAGGTCAAGTTGGAGTTATTATTTCTGTTTAAAGGTGAGGAGCCTCTTACTCTACATGTATTTAAGATTATCCATGTTACGGCTAAGTCATTGAAGCTAGAACTTGTGAAATATATATGAAAGGGTTGATAGTAATGTTGTTTGTTGGTGTACTATTTTGGGAGGCTCAATATGATTATTGATTTTGGTTGGGTTGTTTGATGATTGTTTTGACTTGTGTGAAGTCATATGTATAGGGGAGGTGCTGGCTGTTTCATCGTAAAATATGTTATGGTCGATACATAATAGTTACGACGCTTAAACGATAACGATAGTGTCGTTTCTCTTATTGTATATTAAGGAGTCATGACGTTTGCATAGATTGAGGTTGGGCATTATATATACAAGGTATGTGAGGCTATCCCTTTCCTTCTTTTACACAACTCCGATTGTACATAATGCAATGGACGAGCTTCCAAAGATACTCTACTCTTAGGAGCTAGCAATAATTACATTTTTTCCCTTCTTATGGAATAATTGATGTTGACGTTGCTTCTCTTATTCTTATGTGATCAATGGTGTTAGTACTTCCTGATTCTTATAAGATTCTTGATGAAGAGTAAGTCCTAATAATGTGTACGGAGAATATCGACCTTACGTCACTCCGAA
>ML532896.1:44744-92161 GCA_005239535.1 Nicotiana rustica
TAACGGCCGGGTACGATATGATGATGATATTTCCTACAGAGGCGTATGTTTTAAAAGTTTATGTATATATCATGCATTCCATGTCAGTAGCCCTCAGAGGTTCCCAAATGTTACATGTTGTATATTTCTCTATCCCTGTTTACATTATTGTTCTTACTTATGCTTTCCTGCCTTACATACTCAGTACTTTATTCGTACTGACGTCCTCTTTATTTGTGGACGCTACATGTCATGTTGCAGGTCCTGATAGATAGGTACACACAGCTCCCACACCACAGTAGGCTTCCTAGTTCAGCGATTGTTGGCGAGATCCCTTCTTTGGACTTGCCGTGGTCTTGGTATGTATTTTTGTTATAGATTTTAAGGGTATGTCGGGGCATTGTTCCTGCAATGTTGCATCACATATTCCCCTTTAGATCCTCATAGACAGGTGTCGACTCATGTATAGTTTGGTATGCCTTATTGGCTTAGTTTTGTTGTATAGTCTTTCATGGTAGCGTTGTAGCTCGTACCTTATATGTAGTTTCTTAGCAGTCTTGGCATCCCATGTGATATATGTTCATGCCCTTATCTTTCATTGTTGATTGTTCATGATCCATATCTACCATTTATTATTGATCTCGTCAGCCTTTAAAGATAATAAAGAAGATTAGATAAAATGTTCGTTGGTGCTCAGCAAGTATGGCCTGGGTGCTAGTCATGATCCTCCAGTTTGGGCCGTGATAGGAACAATATCATCCTCCATGCTTTTACTCTCACTTTACCATGTAATATCATAAATGAAATGACGCGGCATCACCCTTCGTGTTTTTACTCTCAACCTCACATGATGTGATAAATGATAATAAGTAATCAAATGCACGGCATCACCTGTCGTGCTTTAATTCTCACAATCTCTTAAATAAATGATATTGCATGCAAATAAGGCACGGTAACACCCTTCATGCTTTTCCCTCTCCCTTGCCAAGGAGTAATATTAATCCAAAATAGCAAAACAAAGTGTGAAGCTATTTCACTTTAATCTTAGCGTATTGATAATTAATCTAAACTTTCAAAATTCCAACAACTCCAAAATAATCAATATATATATATATATATGAAGGCAAACTATTAAAGAAGTAATAATCTAACTACGGCATGGAAAACATAGTCATGGAAGCAATATAATACAAAAAAATAATTCCCACCCACATGCTTTAACCCAATGGAAACGTATATACACTCATCACCTTATATATACACCTTCCACACACATAATTCACGTAGAAAAATACACCAACAATTCCTAATCCCTCGAGTCAAAGTTAACCACGACACTTACCTCACTCCGCAACTAAATCAATGCTCGACCACGGCTTTTTCTTTAGAATTAGCCTCTAAAACAATCAAATCTAGCCGAATATACCTCACTCCGCAACTAAATCAATGCTCGACCACGGCATTTTCTTTAGAATTAGCCTCTAAAACAACCAAATATAGCCGAATATAGTTCTAATAATTAATAAAAGGCTTTAGAAACTATCCATGAGTGAAAAAGATTCAATTTTAAGTGAGTTTGGATAAAGTCAAACAATCACATCTGGCAAAACATAGTTCAAATAATTCTCAATAGGCTTTAGAAACTACCCACGAGTGAAAAGGATTCAATCTTAAGTGAGTTTGAGAAAAGTCAACAAAGTGAACCCTAGAGCATCTTGGTAAAAACACGAGATACAGACCAAAACCTAATTACCCATTAATTTCATAATCTGACCTCAATTTGAGGTCTAAATCTCAATTTCTCAAATTTTCACATTTTTACCCAAATCCCTGATTTATACTATGCAAAATCATAGATTAAAGGTTAAAATAAAAGGGTGTTTATGAAAAAATATCAAATCAAGTTAAAATTTACTAACTAATGAAGTAGGGATGAAAAACCTCTTCAAAATCGCCTCTAGGTCGAGCTCTGTAACGACCCGACCGGTTATTTTGAGCTCTAGCGCATCGTTCAGCGGTTTGAAGTCGTGAGCAACTCCATTTCAGGTGTTATGACTTGTTGGTGTGGTCAGAATTGAATTTCAGTAAGTTTAGAGTTGGTTTGGAGATAAAATTCTTATTTTAGAAGCCTTAAGTTGGAAGAATCAACTAAGATTTGAATTTTGAGTAAACGACCTCCGAATCAGGATTTGAAGGTTCCAGCAGGTTCGTATGATGATTTCGGACTTGGGCGTATGCCCGGATTAGATTTTGGATAACCCTGGAGCGTTTCAATGCATATTGGGAAGTTAGCATTTTAGACAAATTTCATAAATCTGGGCTTGGAGTGCATTTTAGTGTTGTGGATGTCCCTTTGGGATTCCGAGTATATGAATAGCTTCGTGTGGTGATTCTGGAGTTGGGAGAGCGATCGGAAGTGAATTTGGATGTCTGTAGGTCATTTGGCTAAAGATAGAAAATTTGAAGGTTTTTGAGAAATCCGACCGGAAGTGGAAGTTTTGATATCGAGGTCCAAATGCGATTCTGGAAGTTGGAGCAGGTCCGTAATGTCTAATATGACTCGTGTGCAAAATTTGGGGTCAATCAGATGTGATTTGATAAGTTTCGGCATCGGATGTAGAAGTTGGAAATTTCTAAGTTCATAAAGTTGGGATTTGGGTGCGATTTGTGGTTTTCATGTTGTTTGATGTGATTTGAGGCCTCAAGCAAGTCCGCATTATGTTTTGGAACAGGTTGGTATAATTGGACGGGGTCCCCGGGGCCTCGGGTGGATTCCGGGTGGTTAACGGATCAATATTTGAAGTTGAAGAAAGTTAAGATTGATGTCAACCGGTATTATCAGCACCTGCGACGATTTGGCCGCAGGTGTGAGAGTGGGCAGGATTTGTCGGGGACCGCAGGTGCGATAGAATTTTTGAACCTACGAAGCCGCAGGTGCAGACAATGGAGCGTAGGTGCGATTTTGGGCTGGAGTTGAGGAAGCTGCAGGTGCGGGAGATTGGTCGCACATGCAGGAGCGCACGTGCCGAGGTAAGACCATAGATGCGGAAATGGGCCTGGGCAGATTGTTTTTAAACGAGAATTTGGTCATTTTCATTCATTTTCATATGCCATGGGCGATTTGGAGGATCTTCAAGGAGAGGATTTCATCAAGGATCGCAAGGTAAGTAATTTCTTCACGTTTTTGAATTTAATTTCAAGATTATTACATCGATTTGGTAGGGGAAATTGAGGAAAATTTGGAAAATCTTAAGAAACCTAGAAAATGGTAATTTAGAGTTTTAGCCACGAATTGAGCATGAATATTAGAGTAAATTGTATATTTGAGTTAGTACGGCTATGGGTAGAATATAACTTCGAGAAATTTTGGATTTCCGGGCACGTGGGCCTGAGGGCATTTTGGTCATTTCTCCGTGCGGGGTTGGGAAAGTAAATAGTTTGAATTTTTTGTGAGTATTAGGATGAATTCTCATTGCCTTGCCGTTATGTGGTAGTTTCGGAGCGTTTTGCGTCCGTTGGAGTCATCGAAAAGGCTTGGAAGCCGGTATTGGAATTTCGGAGCGAGGTAAGTCTCCTTTCTAACTTTGTGAAGGGGAATCGTTCCCCTAGATAAATTAATGCAGTACATGCTATTATCTTCGGGGGCTACGTACGCACGAGGTGACGGAAAATCCTGCGCAGCTACTGTTATGCCATGTCCAGGTAGTGTAGGACCCACTAGCATGCCTTACGTGTTGTACTTGTCATCCTGCATGCAATATTAAACTGCTAATATAATCGAAATAATAATTGAATATCTAAAGAAGACTAGAGTACATTTTCCTAATCATCTAGAAAGAGAACTGATTTCCTCTTTGGATAATTGTGTACCTGGTAGGGTTGTATTAAGGAATATCATTAGACTTGACAAATGAGTTTCAGAAGAAAGATTTAAAAAATATATTTCATGGTCCTTTAATAAGGATTTTACCACTTTCCTGAGAAAAACTTCTTTCTTGAGAAAAAAATACGGATTTATTATGTGGATATGTGTAACTTTGGGTGCCTGAGTCACATGTATGATTCGCGAGCATGATGACCCTGTATTTGTGTGTATTCATATGAGCACCTGAGTCGCATGTATGATTCGCGAGCAGGCTAGCCTTATTATTTTTAACCGCGTGGCATGATTGATTCGAGAGCGGGGCAGATAGATGCGTCTATGGTTCGGGCCGTTCGACCCTCGACGGTGCAAAGTTTATGTTTATGTTTGTTCGGGCCGTACGACCCTCGGCATTTCTTGCGCATGATATTTACTGCGTAGTTGCTATGATTTTGCCTGATTAATGGCCTAATATATTAAATTATCAATTGAAATGACAGAGATTTAAAGTTATTAAAAGAGATTTTGGAGAAGTTGTTCCTTCCCGTCGATTAATTGTTATTTGATTAAATCACCCATGTTTATTAATTGTATTAATATGACAAAGATATAAAGTGTTAAACGAGTTTAAAATATTTAAATCCTGATTTTAATAAATTGCCTATGATAACCATGCGTAGTGTCATACTCTAATATCCTAAATTAACCTTTATTAAGTGTCTAATTTTACCTCTCGTCACTACCTCTCAGAGGTTAGGCGGGCAACTTACTGAGTACACGTTGTTTTTGTACTCATGCTACACTTGATGTGCATCTTATTGCACAGGTACTTTCATAGCAATGGGGAGGATTCGGAGACTTAGGCGAGCTGCATCATCCAGAGGCGATCCGCAGCTGACAAAGTCTCTCTCGTACTGTATTTATTTTTGTTTTAACTTTCCTTGTCCAATTTTTATTTCAGACAGGCTTTGTAATGATTGTATAAATTCATAGAAATTGCTCATGTACTTTTGACACCGGGTTCTTGGATATATGTTGGGGTATATTTGTTAAAGTGTAATACTTAAACTATTGTTTTACTTAACAGATTTCTATTTGGTTAAAATGTAATAAAGTGCAAGGAAGTGTTTTTCATAAATGTTTTTAACCGAAAATTATTTCGATTAATTAATGATTGGCTTGCCTGCCAATGATGTCCGGCGCCATCACGACCTTATGGATTTTGGGTCGTGACAACATGGTATTAGAGCGCTAGGTTCCCGTAGGTCTCACAAGTCATGAACAAGTCTAGTAGAGTCTTGCGGGTCGGTACATAGACGTCTGTACTTATCTTCGAGAGGCTACAGGGTTTTTAGGAGTACTTCCCTTCTTGATTCCTCATCGTGCGATTCGATTCCCTTGAGGCTTATGCCTAAGTTTGTTCTTACTCAATCTTATGCGTCGCGAGCACTTGTTATGAATCAGGAATTTGAGGAATTGAAATGGTGCTTCGGATGTAATTCGAGATGTTTCCATGTGTAATTGGTGGGGGCTGTTGTTATGGCCGTGCAGAAGAATAATATGTTCTTTCAGCTCAGTAGTTGTGTTTCTGGGAGCCTTAAGGTTGTGCTCAGGTAGTGATGATGCTTGCGATTGGTTGTCACGCGATGTCGTTATGATGATAGAATGCTTGCCCGTATGTAGGGGGAGATGAATGGTTTGAATGGAGGTCTTCTCAGAGTGTGATTTCGAGATTTCGGTATTTTTGTTCCGGCATACGAAAGGCATTTGGGTTATGAATGGTCTGGTTGGGGTTGATAAAGTAGTAAGACTTAGTGTCTTCAAGTGAGGTGGGATATGCACCTGTAACGTGTAGTCGTCGTCATTGATCGAATGGAATGTGTTAAGTTTGTCGGTGCTATGGTTTCTTCGGTTGCGTGGGGTCAAAGTATTGAGAAGAAGTATTGAAGAATGCGGTTGGCAGAGACCGTGGGTGCAGTAGTTCATTACCGGATAAGTGTTGATAATGAAGGCAACTAGAGAAATATGATCTTCAGAGAGCTTGAAGTCGTGATGATCTGCTGGTTTGGGAGCTACAAAGAATGATCCTGAAGTGAGGCTAGGCAGTGGTTCCATTTCTAGGAGGCCAGGTGTAACAAGCGGAAGTCGAGCAGTCGCAAAGTGGGGAAGCGGCAGCATATCTTTGAATTTGAAGATATGGCCGCGCATTTAATGGATGTCCATGAGGAGCGGACGAATTAGTAAAGTCGGTAAATGAACAAAAGGGCATAGGATGGGCAATTGAAGTCACAGAGAGTGTGCATTTCAACGTCATTGGAAGGTGTCTGCGGGTGATTTTCACAGGTGGGTTATCTTCTGTGAATAGGTTAGCGATGGCGGGGTTGGAAGGTCTCGGTGAGGGGTTCTAGTGGTTATTCAGAAGGGGGTAGAATGAGTGAATGATGCTGGAGAATTTGAGTATTCAGGGAATGCTAGCAAGAGGATTTGGAGGAACTGGACGGATTGGTGGAGCAAGATCGTGTTATCAAAGGAGAAAGGATCTCGGCAGAGTCTAGAGTGGTGCAAGGAGCAGCTTAGTGGGGGACTCCCACCATCTGCAATTGGGTCGCAGGATTGTTTTATCATGGGGTTGAGGATTTTTAGCGTGTTGGCAAGTTATTTCAGCTAAGGGAAGTAAAATGGTAGTTGTGCGTGGGATTTGATAAATATGTGCAAAAGTTGGCCCTGTCGGGCCAGGGTGAGGCTTTGGAAGATTCAAATTTTGCTTAAGGCATGGGTGAGTTGTCAGGATAGTGACTCGGTCACGTGGTTCCTTGGAAGGGGTGTTCATGTGCTAGAAGAGCCTTGGAGTTGATTGCATTCGGGGCCAGTCAGAGTGGGTAACTCTCAATAGCGGTCCTAGTGAGTTCAAAAGTCAAGAATGCGGCGTTTAAGGGTTTCAAGCAGCAATATGGTTGGAATTTTCTATGATATGTTTCAGCATGCAGGAGAGTATTAGAGGAGTGAGAGAAATAAACTACGGATTGAAGAAAGATTATCAGAAAGGGATGAGACGGGTTGCGGGATTTAGGCTGCATAGTCTCGTGAATCAAGGTCACTCGCGATGAGTGAGGGTTGAACTGCTGTAAGTTGAAGGAAGTTGCCAATATTCCTGAAGCGATTGGAGATGATTAAAAGAAGATAAATTGATTAGCTATGGTTGAAATGGCACATTTGCGGTAGTGATCAGTTCATTTGATGTGATTAAGTTATGCATGTGGTTGGTGCCGATGTGTGCGGGGCTTGTCGACCATCATAACAAATGTCGTGTGGGATCATTTGAGTGTTATGGCCTGTCAGGTATAGGCGGATCCCGAAAGAGTTATGGTGGTATAGGCTACTACTTAAGGATCTGCATGTTGGGTGATTGTGGGAATTCACTCGTATGTTTAGATGGTACTCCTGAATTGAGTTAAGTAAAAGGTTTTTATATGATGAAGTGTTCGCCCTATTGATAGGTCAGCAGTTATGACAGAATTCTTACGCTACCTCATATTGGCAGGTTAGGTGCGGTAAACAGTATGTATCCGGGAGTAATAATCGAGATTGCGGTTCGGCGTTAATAGGGATATCATGACCTCGGAAGAGAAAGAAAAATATATTTGAAAAGTTCAGAATAAGCTGGTGTTATCTTCAGTGTCACGTGAGATTGATATTCGGTGGAAGAGGCTTAGTACCCTGGTTATGGTTTCTTGACTTGTCTTACAGCGTAGTATGGCTAGTGGTGGATGGGCAGACTTGCTACCTAGTGTGGAATGTCGTGGAAGCGTGACCGCGAAAAGATATTTGCAAAGTGTGACATGTAGTCACTTGATGGATAGAAGATTTGGAGTGAGTATAAAGAAGTGCAATGTTGTTTATTTGAGAAGTTATGCCTGAGAGGTGTTCAGTGAATTTTGGTTGTGGATTGTGAGGTGTTTGTCCTGGCTATGATGGTTGTTCTCGTGTATTATGAGAGGAAATGGGTCAATGTGGACCCAGGTAAAGCTATTAGCTTAGTTGGTGCAAGCAAGGTAGACTCGTTGTTTGTGGATGGATTTAAATATTATTATAGGCTCCGTATGATCCAGGCATGTGTGTTTCAGGAAGAACGCTTTTCATGGAGAGGTATTAGAACAACAGATGTTGCTCCGTCTTCGTCAAAATTCAGGTGATTTTATGATTGTGCTGTGTGAGTTGTGAAACGACTTGATAATTTCTTATGTGTTGAGGTCTCGCATAGCGATGATGTTATGTGAGCAGGATGGCTCTTGAGATCCAGAGTATATATATATATACTCTGGATATATATCGCACCTCAGTGCTTATGATCGATATTGAGTAATTTGTGTAATAGTGAGGGATTCAACTCCGTGTATATTTCCTTATGTGAGTTTTATGATGGGATCGGGTGGCATGCCGCCACGGGTATGTTATTTAGATCGGGTGGCACGCCACCATGGGTATGTTATTTGGATTGGGTTGCACGCCGCAACAGTGTGATGATGAGAAGGGTTAATATGTATTTATTTTCTTATATTTTATTTCCCTATTTTCTCAGAAAAGTTCATGTTAGTTGCGTGAGTTGAATAGTCCCTTCCTGAGTCATTTCTTATTTATCATGTTCGAGTTATGGCCTATTGGCAATGTGATATTATGTGAGGCTGTTTGTCATATTGAGGTGGTTTGTTGTATGAGCAGTTCATACTGGGTGAGACGGGATTATCGGATCAGGGATCAGTGCGATAAGGTTATGTGATCAAAAAACAAATACCACTATTCAGGTTCATAATGAAGTGATGATTCTAGTCAAGATGAGGTATTCAAGGATTGGTTAACTCTGCAGTTCGTATGAACTTCTGCACATTTCCTCCGTTGTAGTGGTATCGTCAGCATTACGGCAGGATGTTTGTATATTTGTTATGAAGTGCATCAGGAGCACCAAATTCGTGAAATTTTGGCTGTTAAGGTCAGAGAGTGTCATTGGGGTCAGATGATGTGTTATGCGGTGCATGGTGCTAATTCAGCAAAGGTATGCGGTCATGTCCTGGTATATCGGGTGGGGGATGATACGGTGTTTATATATTGGAACTAGGCATGGTAGAGAAATTCCAGGTGTTTGAATGAATTCTGAGCTTATTATATGGATAAAAGAAGAAATCTTCAGATGTGATCAAGCTAATGTACTCAACTCGGTGGTGGTAGCACGGGCAGGTGCTCCAGATGTTAAACAATGATTTCAGATAACTCCAAAGCAGCTCTTGGCACGTTCGAGGACGAACGTCGGTTTAAGTGGGGGAGAATGTAACGACCCTACCGATCGTTTTGACCTCTAGCGCATCGTTCAGCGGTTTGAAGTAGTGAGCAGCTCCATTTCATGTGTTATGACTTGTAGGTGTGGTCGGAATTGAATTTTGGGAAGCTTAGAGTTGGTTTGAAGAGAAAATTCTCATTTCAGAAGCCTTAAGTGGGAGGAATCAACTAAGATTGAAATTTTGAGTAAACGACCTCCGAATCAGAATTTGAAGGTTCCAGCAGGTTCATATAATGATTTCGGACTTGGGTGTATGTCCGGATCGAGTTTTGGATAACCCGTGAGCGTTTCAATGCTTATTGTAGAAGTTAACATTTTAGAAGAATTTCATAAATTTGGGCTTGAAGTGCATTTCAGTGTTGTGGATGTTCGTTTGGAATTCCGAGTGTGGGAATAGGTTTGTGTGGTGATTTTGGAGTTGGGAGCGCGATCGGAAGTGAATTTGGATGTTTGTAGGTTATTTGGAAGTCATTTTACTAAAGATAAAACATTTGAAGGTTTTTGAGAAATCCGACCGAAAGTGGAAGTTTTGATATCGAGGTCGGAATGCGATTCCGGAAGTTGGAGCAGGTCTGTAATGTCGAATATGACTTGTGTGCAAAATTTGGGGTCAATCGAACGTGATTTGATAGGTTTCAGCATCTGATGTAGAAGTTTGAAATTTCTAAGTTCATAAAGTTGGGATTTGGGTGCGATTCGTGGTTTCAATGTTGTTTGATGTGATTTGAGGCCTCGAGCAAGTCCACATTATATTTTGGAACAGGTTGGTATAATTGGATGGGGTCTCGGGGGCCCCGGGTGGATTCCGTTTGATGTTGAAGAAAGTTAAGATTGCTGTCATCTGGTGTGATCCGCACCTGCGTGGCTTGGGCGCCGCAGGTGCAAGAGTGGGCAGACTTGGCTGGGCACCGCATGTGCGATGGAATTTCTGCACCTGCGAAGCCGCATGTGCGGACAATGGGGCGCAGGTGCGAATTTGGGCTGGAGTTGAGGAAGCCGCAGGTGCGGGAGATTGGTCGCACCTGCGGCAGCGCAGGTGCATAGGTAAGACCGCAGGTGCGGAAATGGGCCTGGGCAAATATTTTTTAAGCGAGAATTTGGTCATTTCTTCATCAATTTTCATATACCATGGGCGATTTGGAAGAGCTTCAAGGAGAGGAGTTCGTCAAGGATCGCAAGGTAGGTAATTTCTTCTCATTTTTTAATTTAATACAAGATTATTACATAGACTTGGTAGGGGAAATTGAGGAAAATCTTAAAAAACCTAGAAAATGGTAATTTGGAGTTTTAGCCACGAATTGAGCATGAATATTTGAGTAAATTGTATATTTGAGTTAGTAAGGCTATGGATCCGAAGGCATTTTGTTCATTTCCCCGACCAGGGTTGGGATAGTATATAATTTGAATTTGTTGTGAGTATTATCATGAATTTTCATTGCCTTGCCATTATGTGGTAGTTTCGGAGTGTTGTGCGACTGTTGGAGTCATCGGAAGGGCTTAAAAAGCGGTATTGGAGTTGCGGAGCGAAGTAAGTCTCCTTTCTAACTTTGTGAGGGAGAATCGTCCCCCTAGGTGAATTAATTTAGTACATGCTATTATTTTTGGGGGCTACGTACGCACAAGGTGACGGGAGTCTGTGCGTTGCTACTATTATGCCATGTCCTGATAGTCTAGGACCCACTAGCATGCCTTAGACGTTGTACCTGTAATCTTGCCTGTAATATTAAATTGCAAATATAATCAAAATCGTTACTGAATATCTAAAGAAGACTAGAGTCCATTTTCCTAATCATCTAGAAAGAGAAATGATTTCCTCTGTGGATAATTGTGTACCTGGTAGGTTTGTATTATGGAATATCATTAGACTTGACAAATGAGTTTCAAAACAAAGATTTAAAAATTATATTTCATGTAACTTTATTAAGGATTTTACCACTTTCCCTGAGAAAAACTGCTTTCTTGAAAAAAAATACGGATTCATTATGTGGATATGTGTAACTTTGGGTGCCTAAGCCGCTTGTATGATTCGCGAACAGGATGACTCTGTATTTGTGTTTATTCATATGAGCACCTGAGTCGCAGGTATGATTCGTGAGAAGGCTAGCCTTGTAATTTTTAACTGCGTCGCATGATTGATTCGCGAGCGGGGCAGATAGATGCATCTATGGTTCGGGTCGTTCGACCCTATGAGTGCACAATTTATGTTTATGTTGGTTCGAGTTGTACGACCCTCGGCATTGCTTGCGCATGATATTTACTGCGTAGTTGCTATGATTTTGCCTGATTGCGGGCCTGAAATATTAAATTATCAATTGAAATGACAAGAGATTTAGAGTTATTAAAAGATATTTTGGAAGAAGTTTTTACTTCCCGTCGATTAACTGTTATTTTATTAAATCACCCATGTCGATTAATTATATTAATATGACGAAGATATAAAGTGTTAAACGTGAACGGAGTTGAAAATATTTAAATCCCGATTTTAATAAATGGCCTACGATAATCATGCTTTGTGTCATACTTGAATATCCTAAATTGACCTTTAGTAAGTGTCTAATTTGACCTCTCGTCACTACCTCTTTGAGGTTAGGCGGGTGACTTACTGAGTACACGTTGTTTTTGTACTCATGCTACACTTGTTGTGCATCTTATTGCATAGGTACTTTCATAGCACTGGGGAGGATTCAGATACTTAGGCGAGCTGCATCATCCGGAGGCGATCCGCAGCTGACAGAGTCTCTCTCGTACTGTATTTATTTTTGTTTTAAATTTCCTTGTCCAATTTGTATTTTGGACAGGCTTTGTAATGATTGTATAAATTCTTAAAAATTGCTCATGTACTTGTGACACCGGGTTCTGGGATATGTGTTGGCGTATGTTTGTTAAAGTGTAATACTTAAACTATTGTTTTACTTATCAGATTTCTATTTGGTTAAAATGTAATAAAGTGCAAGGAAATATTTTTCATAAATGTTTTTAACCGGAAATTATTTCGATTAATTAATGATTGGCTTGCCTGACAATGATGTCCGGCGCCATCACGACCTTATGGATATTGGGTCGTGACAAGCTCTAACATCAAAATGGTGAAAAATTGTTCAAACCCTGACATTTAGATATTTAACTATATGGGCGACATGTTTTCTTCGCGTTCATGAAGCACCTGATGCGTTCACGATGGGCAATGGCCAAAAGGTCTTCACATTTGCAAAGGCTTAACTCCCCCCTTGCCTTGTTTTTGCAAGCCAAGGCTTGCATTTGCGAAGACTAACTGACTAACCTTCCCCCAGATCCCAACACTCTTCGCGTTCGCGTTGAACAACCAGCCCTCAGCCCAAATTTCCCTTTTGATATCGCGAAGCACAATGCACTAGACACCAGATGTAGTTGAAAACCAGTGATCTCCTAAGTCCAAAATGGTCTGTAGCCTATCTGAAACTCACCGAGCCCCTCGGGCTCCAAACAAAACATGCACACATGTGTAATATCATCATACGAACTCACTCACGCAATTAAAACACAAAAATAACACCTAGAACTACGAATCGAACGTCAAAATGCATGAAACTATAAAACAAAAACTCAAGAACCTCTAAAGTCACAACCAAGCATCCGAATCGTATCAAACCAATTCTGATTTGCGCCAAATTTTGCAAACTAGTTTCAAATAGCAAAAAAAATGTATATCAAGTCCCGAAATTAAAATTCGAACCCGATATGCATAAAGTCAACATACAATCAAACCTAAGAATTTTCCAAATATTTAAATTGCTAACTTTAAAACATATTAAATCAACCTAGGGACCTACGGATTCAATCATGGTCATACACTCAAGTCCAAAATCGCAATACAGACCTACCAAATTCGTCAAAAAAGTATCGATTAGGGGTCGGTTACACAAAATATTGATCGTAGTCAACTCAAATTAATTCTAAAGCCAAACATCATATTTTCTTCAAATTTTTACCTAAAAACTTTCCAAAAAAAGACACGGACTACGTAAAAAAATTAAGAAACGTCAAAAGGAGCTAATAAAGGTCTTAAAACATGGAAATACGGGCTAGTACTCAAAATGACATATCGGGTGATCGTATTCTCCACCTCTAAAAGAAACATTCATCCTTGAATGGACATAGAAACGTACATGAACTGGTGAAAAGGTGTGGGTATCTACTCCGCATATCGGACTCGGACTCCCACGTAGCTACTCCGATCAACTTACCTTTCCATTGTAGTTTCACAGAAGGAAAACTCTTTGATATCAACTTTTGGATCTGCCTGTCCAAGATGGCCACCGCCTCAACATAAGTCAAATCCTTATTTTAATGACTCGATCAATTATTTTATGTAATTGCGCTCTGTTTCCCCTTTTATTGCTTCACACTGTGTGTTTATGGTTTTATAACTTGTGGGGTTGGTTAGTTTCATTCCGGGAAGCTTTCGGTTTGATTTGGACCCTTGTTTCGTGACTTAGAAGTTTGAATTAGAAATGTTGATCAAACTTTAACTTTTGTGAAAACAACCTCAAAACTATGTTGTTATGGCTCTAATAGCCTTTTATCGTGATTTCGAACCTGGGCATATGCCAAGAATTGTTTTTAAAAGTACATAAGTTGATTTATGTTTATTTGCCAAAAATTTGACCATTGGTTGACCTTTAGAGATCAAACTCTGAATTCGATTTTGGAACATGGAATAAGTCCGTTATAGTATTTAAAACTTGTCACAAATTTTTGGTGTCGTCTGGAGTTGATTTGATAGGATTCAGACATTCAGTTTTACCTCTAGAAGTTCTTGAAAATCTCTTTGGAATTCATGCATTTTAGTGTTTAATTCGTTTTAGATATTATTTTGTGCTTTGATTACTCGAGCAAGTTTGTATGATATTTTTAGAATTGTGTGGATGTTAATCTTGGAAGATCGAGGGCTCGGATGGGTTTCAGACATGTTCCAGAGTATTTTGGACTGAAGTTGGAAAAAATATGGTGTTTGTGCCTCTGGTGTCGCAATTGCGAGCTTAGAAGGGGGGCCTCGTGTATCACAATTATGATGTCTAGCTTGCAATTCCATAGAAACTTCATGTAGAGGGTAGTTCATATTTGTGGCAAAACGGTCGCATTTGCGATGGAGACATGCTTCACAAATGCGAAGCCAGAGTCGCAATTGCGACCTCCTTATAGGGCTTGCCGCGCAAAAAATACTTCTTAATTTTGAGGTTTCTCGATGTCGCAATTGCGACATCTGCAACTGATCAAAAGGTCTAGAAGTCAGAATTTATAGCTAATTCTCTCATTTTTGAATCCTAGACTCGGTAGGAGGCGATTTGGAGAAGATATTTTCACCTACAAACTTTGGTAAGTGAATCAAAGTGAAAATTTGTGAAACTTTGTCATGTTTTTGAAAAATAAGAAATTGAGCTTTGAGAGTCGAATTGGACTCGGATTTTGAAACTAATCACATACATGAACACGTGGGGTCATGATAGACAAAATGTACCATTGGACTCGTGTTTTGACTTGGAGGGCCCCAGTTGACTTTTGTTGATTTATTGGGAAAAGTGTAAAGATCTTAGCTTTATCTATTGCAATTGATTTTTCTAGCATTCTTTGATGAATTGAAGTCGATTTATGTTAGATTTGGGCCATGTGCAGGAAAAGTTTAAGGGAAAAGCTATTTCCGACTGTTGAATTGTCCTAGTTGAGTTAAGTGTCTTGCTAACTTTGTGTGGGGGAAGTACCCCTAAGGATTAGTATTGTTTGATTCATTTGTACTATGTGAACACCGTGTACGCAAGGAAACAAGTGGGTACACGGGTTGTACGTAGTATTTGACCGATTTAGGCTACTAGACTCTTTCCATGCTTTCGTTCAATTATAGTATCATATTCTAAGTTCTCATAGTAAATCTATTCCTACTTGTGTTAGTCTACACTTACATGCCTTTCATGATTTCGTTAACACTTGTTCCACATCCTAATAGACTCTCATGCTTTAGTTGAACTTGTTGCCTCTATTACTGTTAACTGTTATCTCTTTCGTTGTTGATTATCATTATTTGAAGTTATTGTTCGTGTTATCTCTCCCATAGTTAATTATCGTTATTTGAAGTTATTGTTCATGTTTTCCCTTGCTTTTTTTACTTTATTCTTTGAAGTGATTGTTACATGTTTTCTCATCCATTGCGAGTTATTCTTGTTAAATAACGTGGTTATGCATTATCTCTCATTGTTGAGTTATTGGTGTTGAAGTTGTGAAAGTCTTAATCACCATAAGGTGAAATTGTTATTGTTGAAACATCTTCCTTGTTGAGTATTTTACATTCATTGTTGTTTTTGATATTCTTGCACTCGTTGTGGTTGAGCCATTTGTTATTGTGTTGGAAACATTGATATTGTTGATTGCTAGCAAATTTTAATATATGGGCACTTGTGGTGAGAGTTATTATTGTAATGTGATATTGACGCCTATGTGGCAGTATAAGGTGGGACTTATGTGCGTGTTTCTTGTGGGGGAACTACGTGAAGCCACTCGTAATCATAAAGTGGACTAAAGTAATTGTAGCCATTTCAGAAACCTCTTTTCAGAAACCTATTTCAAATGTAAGGCTCACGCGGTGGTATAAGAATAGATTGTGATTGAATTTGAGAAATGTGAATACGAGGTGGTACCTCAGTTGTGATTCTTGATTATATGAGGTGGTACCTCGGTTTTAATTTTATTATACACAAGGCAGTACCTCGTTGTGATTTGCTATTTATTTCATGTTGCAAAGAGTTTTGTTGGAGTGATTTCTTGTCATTTCATTCTTTGTTGTTCTAGAAGTTGTTGCCCGTATATGATCATTTTAGTTCTCTTTAGTTTCTTATTTCATGTTGTTTCCATGTTTAATTTCGGTATTAAATCATGTTATTATCTTGGTTCGTATCAGTTATTTCTCCGGTTTCCATTATTCAACTTTATTACATTTTCATACTGTTTATTTATATTCTACTAGGAATCTTGACCTTGCCTCGTCACTAATCTACTGAGGTTAGGCTTGACACATACTGGGTACTGTTGTGGTGTACTCATACTACGCTTCTAAAAATTTTTTGTGAAGATCTAGGTACATCTGCTCGTGTCGGTTGGTAGAGATCATTTGAAGCTGCCTTCGGAGAGTTCAAGGTATTCCTACCAGCATCCGCAAGCATCGTAGTCACCTTCCCTTACTTTTTACTACTGATGTATTTCATTTCATTCAGACATTGATGTACTAGACACTTCAACTTACTTTGTACAACTTATGACTCTCTTCCACGGTTCTTGGGGATTATATGGTCGAGATTCTATTTTTTAGAAGTTTATCTGAGTTTATCAGACTAATTTTTTTTTGTATTTTGTTGATTTCATCTATTTAATTGCTATCAAATGTTAGGCTTACCTAGTCGCAGAGACTAGCTTCCATCATGACATCCTACAGAGGGAAATTGGGGTCCTGGCAAGTTGGTATCAGACCCTAGGTTCATAGGTGTTACAAGTCATAAGCATGTTTAGTAGAGTCTTGCGGATTAGTAAGGAGACGTTTGTACTTATCTTCGAGGGCCTACAAAACTATTAGGAAAACTTCACTTCTTTGATCCATTATGTGCGAATTGGTTCACTTCAAAAATTGAATCTTTGACTTTCTATCCCCTCACAGATGGTGAGGACGCGCTCTGCTAGATCCGACGATCAGACACCCTCTCCCCCTGCTAGAGCTGGGAGAGGTCGGGGCCGGGGCCGAGGCAGAGGCCGAAGAGGGGCACGTGGTGCAGCCAGAGCACCTGCCCAAGATGCGACAGAGGAGCCACCAGTAGCTCCAGTTGAGGGACAGGAACCCGAGGTGCCTGTTTCCACCCCAATACTTCAGGAGAACCTCGCACAGTTTTTGAGCATGTTCGGTACCTTAGCTCAGGTTGGGTTGATCCCGCTTACACCATACTCCCGCGACCCGTACCTAGAATAGCGGGTCTAGATTGATTAGGTTCCAAAGGTTATACTTCTACACCCTGTTGCTCCAGTTCAACCAGTTGTTAGGGCAGCAACATCTAAGGAGAAGCAACTGAGGCTCGAGAGGTTCAGGAAATATCACCCTCCTACTTTTAGTGGTCTAGCTTGAGAGGATGCACATGGTTTTCTTGAGGAGTGCCTCTGCATAATTCGCACCATGAGTATTGTGGAGACAAGTGGAATTTCTTTTACTACTTTCCAGCTGCCTAGAGCGCTATATCAGTAGTGGCGAGTGTACAAGGACGGTTGCCGGCCGAGGCAACTTCACTTACATGGACTCAGTTTTCAGAGTTATTCTTGAGAGAGCTTGTTCTCAGATCCTTCAGGATGCATGGCACGCAGTTGTGCCAGGGCACTATGATAGGTGTCAGAGTATGCAGTCAGATTCAGTTATTTATCAAGATAAACGTCTTCCTTGGTTTCTACAATCAAAGAGCAGGTTCGTCGATTTATTGAGGGGCTCAACTATGGTATTCGATTCAGCATGGCTAGAGAGTTGGAGACAAATACTCCATATTAGCAGGTGGTTGAGATTGCACGGAGGTTGGATGGTATGTGGGACTGCTGAGAGATGATAAAGAGGCCAAGAGTCCTCGACGTATGGGAGGATTTGGTAGTGGTCATGCTGTAGCTACAACGCATCATGGTAGAGGCTATGTGAGTTTTCCAGTTCAGTACGCACTTCCAGATTCAAGTAGTGCTCTGGTTATTTTGAGGTCTCAGGTTTCACATTTTTCTCAGCCACATTCTAGCGCACCTCCTACACGGGGTGCCTTCATGGGTCAGTCCAACCGATCAGGCCCAAGCCAGTTCCAACAGCCACACCCACCGAGAGCTTGCTTTAATTGTGGTGATACCCTCCAGATTGTTATAGATTGCCCCAAACTCAGCTCCACAGATTCAATCAGGTCCAAAAATTTCTCAGGCAATGATTGTTGCTCCAGTGGATGCTCCACCCGCATAGCCATCTAGGGGTGCGGGATGGTCTGGTAGAAGTCTCCCTAGAGGGCGAGGCCAGGACAAATTCTCTGCTTTTTCAGGTGGCATTTACTTTAGAGTCCATCATTACAGGTATGGTTCCTGTTTTGTCATAGAGATGCATCAGTCTTATTTGACCCGGGATCCACTTATTCATATGTGTCATCTTACTTTGCTCTGTATTTGGATATATCTCGTTATTCTTTGAGTTCTCCTTCTTAGGTGTCCATACTTGTGGGAGATTCTATTATTGTGGACCGTGTGTATCGGTTGTGTTTAGTTGTTATTGGTGGTTTCGAGACAAGAGTTGATCTATTATTACTTAGTATGGTAGACTTTGATGTTGACTTAGGCAAGGACTAGTTGTCCCTCTATCATGTTATTCTATATTGTCATGCCAAGACTATGACGCTAATTATGCAATGTTTACCACTGTTAGAGTGGAATGATGCATTGGATTATGTTCCTAGTAAGGTTGTGTCATTTCTAAAGGCTCAACGGATGGTCGATAAGGGGTGTGATGCTTATCTATCCTTTGTAAGAGATGTCAGTGCTGATACTCCTACCGTTGAGCCAGTTCCGGTAGTGAATGAATTTCCAGATGTATTTCTAGTGGACCTTCCGGGCATGCTAATCGATAGGGAAATCAATCATAGTATTGACTTGTTGTCGGGCACTCATCCTATTTCTATTCCACCATATCGTATGGCCCTAGCGGAGCTGAAGGAGTTACAGAAGCAGTTGCAAGAGTTGCCTGATAACCGTTTCATTCAGCCTAGTGTGTTGACTTGGGGTTCTCTCGTCTTGTTTGTGAAGAATAATGATGGTACTATGTGCATGTGTATTGATTATCGACAGTTGAAAAAGTTTACAATGAAGAACATGTATCTATTTCCACGCATTGATGACTTGTTTGATCACCTATAAGGTGCCAGAGTGTTCTCGAAGATTGATTTGCGGTCAGTTTACTATCATCTAGAGATTCGGGATCCAGATATTTTGAAAATTGCCATTAGGACATGGTATGGTCACTACGAGTTTCTTGTGATGTCATTTAGGCTGACCAACGCCCCAGCAACATTTATGCACCTGATGAACAATGTAGTCCACCCTTATCTTGATTCATTTGTCATTGTTGTTATTACCAGCATCTTGTTGTACTCCCGCGGCCAGGAAGATTATGAGCAGCACATGAGGATCGTGCTTCAGACCTTGAGGGAGAAGAAATTGTATGCAAAAATCTTAAAGTGTGAATTGTGGCTTGATTCAGTGGCATTTTTTTTTCATGTGGTTTTGAGTGAGGGGATCAACGTAGATCAAAAGAAGATTGAGGCAGTGCAGAATTGGCGTAGACCATCTTCGGCCACTAAGATCCGGTGATTCCTTAGTTTGGTCGGGTATTATCGTCGTTTCAAAGAGGATTTCTCATCTATATCTCCACCTATGACCAGACTGACCTAGAAGGGCGCTCCCTTCATATGGTTCGAGGAGTGTGAGGCAAGCTTTCAAAAGCTCAAGACTGCTTTGACTACAACCCTAGTGTTGGTGTTTCCAACGGGCTCGGGGTCTTATATTGTGTATTGTATGGGTCACGGGTTTGCCTTGGCGAGGTATTAATGCAAGACGGTAGTGTGATTGCCTACGCATCTCGGCAGCTGAAGACCCATGAGAAGAATTATCCAGTCCATGACTTGGAGTTGGCAACCATTGTTCATGGATTAAAGATTTCGTGACACTATTTGTATGGTGTCCCATGTGAGGTCTTTACGAACCATTGGAGTGTATAACATCTGTTCAAACAGAAGGATCTTAACTTGCAGCATCGCAGGTGGTTAGAGTTGCTTAAGGACTTTGATATCACCATTATATATCATCTCGGGAAGGCCAATATGGTGGCCGATGCCTTGAGTCGAAATGAAGAGAGTCTGGGTAGTTTAGGATACCTACCGGCAGCGGAGAGGCCATTGACATTGGAGGTTCAGGCCTTAGCTAATCAGTTTGTTAGATTGGATGTTTCTGAGCTCAGTCGAGTTCTTGCTTGCATGGTTTCTCGGTCTTCTCTATAAGATCGTATCAGAGAGTGTCAGTATGATGGCCCTCATTTTCTTTTCCTTAAGGACACGGTTCAACACAGCGATTCTAAGGCTTACTATTAGAGATGATGGTGTGGTGCGGATGCAGGATCGGTTATGTGTGCTCGATCTGGATGGGTTGCATGAGTTGATTCTTCAGGAGGCCCACAATTTGCGGTACACAGTTTATCCAGGTGCCGCTAAGATGTATAAGGACTTGAGACAGCAATATAAGTGGAGAAGGATGAAGAAAGATATAGTGGAGTATGTAGTTGGGCGCCTTAATTGTCAGCAGGTGAAGTATGAACATTAATGGCCGTATGGTTTGCTTCGACGACTTGAGATTCCTGAGTGGAAACGGGAGCGAGTTACCATGGATTTTGATGTTGGACTTCCACGGACTCAAAAGAAATTTTACGTGGTATGGGTGATTTGGGCAGGTTGACCAAGTCGGCTCATTTCATTTCAGTAGTGACTACATGTTCTTTAGAGCAGCTGGCTCAGGTTTATATCTGCGAGATTGTCCGACTTCATGGTATACTGGTATCCATCATCTCAGATCGGGGTACGCAGTTGACATCGCATTTCTGGAGAGTTGTATAGCGTGAGATAGGCATGCGGGTTGAGTTGAGTACATCATTTCACCCTCAGACGAACAGATGGTCCGAGCGCACTATTAATATATTGGTGAATATGCTTCGTACCTGTGTTATGGATTTCGTCGGTGCTTGGGATCAGTTCTTGACACTTGTGGAGTTTTCCTACAACAACAACTTCCAATCGATCATTCAGATGGCTCCTTATGATGCTCTATATGGGAGACATAGTCGTTCTCTAGTTGGGTGGTATGAGCCGGGAGAGGCTATGTTATTAGGAACATATTTGGTTTGAGATATCTTGGAGAAGGTCAAGATGATCTAGGATCGTCTTCGTACAACCCAATCTAAACAGAAGATTTATGCATATAGAAAGGCTCATGATGTTGCATTTATGGTTAGAGAGAGAGTCTTGCTCCAAGTCTCACCCATGAATAGTGTGATGAGGTTCGGGAAGAATGACAAGTTGATCCCTAGGCATATCGTACCTTTTGAGATCCTTGAGAGGATTGGAGAGGTGGCCTACAAGATTGCTTTGCCACCTAGTTTTTATGTGGTTCGTTTGGTGTTCCATGTATCTATGCTCTGGAAGTATTACAATGATCCATCTCATGTTCTAGACTTCAGCACAGTCCAATTGAACGAGGATTTAACTTATATTGAGGAGCTTGTGGCTATCTAGACAAACAGGTCTGGAAGTTGAGATCGAAGACTATTGCTTTAGTAAAGGTTCAATGGAGGGGTAATGTGATTAAGGAGGTGACCTGGAGACCGAGCATGACATGCAGATTCGTTATCCTCATATATTCACCACTTCAAGTATGTCCTTATGCATGTTCGAGGACGAACATTTGTTTTAAGAGGGGGAAAATGTAACGACCAGATTGGTTGTATTGTGTAATTGGGTCTCGTTCCCCTCTTATTTTTTCGCACATGTGTGTTTATCATTTTATGACTTGGGGGTTGGTTAGTTTCATTCAGGGAAGATTTTGGGTAAATTTAAACCCTTGATTCTTGACTTAGAAATGCTGATCAAAACTTGACCATTGTGAAAATGACCCTGGAACTGTGTTTTTATGTCTCATATAGCTTCGTATCGTGATTTCAGACTTGGGCTTATGCCCGAAATTGATTTTAGAAGTTCGTAGGTTGATTTATGTTGAGTCGTCGAAATTTTGAAAGTTTAAGTTGAAAGGTTTGACCGTAGGTTGACCCTTAGTGATAGAACTCAAAATTTGATTTTGGGACATGAAATAAGTCCGTTGTGTTATTTAGAACTTGTTTGAAAATTTTGGTGTCATTTGGAGTTGATTTGATAGGATTTAGACGTTCAGGTGGTAATTCCAGAAGTTCTTGAAAATTTCTTTGGAATTCATGTGTTTCAGTGTCAATTAGTAGTTTTAGTTGTTGATTTTGTGTTTCAACCGCACGAGCGAGTTCGTATGATACTTTTACACTTGTGTGGTTGTTTGGTTTGGAGACCCGAGGGCTCGGATGTGTTTCAGACATGCTCTAGAGTGTTTTGGATTGAAATTGACAAAAATCTTGTGTATGTGCCTCTATTGTCAAAATTGCGAACACCATGGTCGCATTTCTTAGCTTAGCGGGGGGCCTCAGGTACTGCAATTGCGATGCCTGGCTCACAATTTCAAAAAAGCTTCATGTAGAGGGTAGTTCGCATTTGCGACAAAACAATCGCATTAGAGAAGGAGACAGGCTTCGCAAATGTGAAACCAGAGTCACAATTGTAACCTCCTTATAGGGTTGACTGTGGCCGCATTTGCAAGAAATACTTCGCAATTGTGAGGGGTTGCAATTGCAACATCTGCAACTGATCAAAAGAGCTAAAAGTGGGTATTTATATCTCATTCTCTCATTTTTGAACCCTGGATTCGGTAGGAGGCGATTTCGCGAGGGGATTTTCACCTACAAACCTTGGGAAAGTGATTCTAATCTATTTCTAATCATATTCCATCAACATATCCTAGATTTTAACATCAAAATCATGTAAATCAAAGTGAAAATTTGTGAAACTTTTTCAAGTTTTTAAAAAATAAGAAATTGAGTTTTGAGAGTCGAATTGGTCTCGAGTTTTGAAACTATTCATATATATGAACTCGTGGGGTCATGGTAGACGAAATCTACCATTAGAGCCAGGTGATGAATGGGCGAGCCCTGGGTTGACTTTTGTTGATTTTTTGAGGAAAGTGTAAAGATCTAGCTTTATCTATTGGAATTGATTTTCCTAGCATTGTTTGATGATATTAAGTCGATTTGGTTAGATTTTCCGTGTGGAGGTGAATTTTAAGGTGAAATCTATGTTCGACTGTTGAATTGGCCTAGTTGAGGTCAGTTTGTTGCCTAACTTTGTGTACGGAAACTTCTCCTTAGGATTGGTATTGTTTGACTCATGTGTGCTATGTGAACGCCGTGTACGCAAGGTGACGAGTGGGTACACAGGTTGTATGCGGTATTTGAGCGGTTTAGTCTACTTAGACTCTTTCCACGCATTAATTGAATTATAGTATCATGTTCTAAATTCTAGTATCGTGTACACTTGTGTTAGTCCATACTTACATGACTTAAATGATTTTGTTAACGCTTGTTCGACATCCTAATTGATATTTTCTCTCATGCTTTAGTTGAACTTGTTGCCTCTATTGTTGTTACATGTTATCTCTTTCATTGTTGATTATCATTATTTGAAGTTATTGTTCGTGTTATCTCTCTCATTGTTCGTTAACATTATTTTATGTTATTGTTCATGTTATCCCTTCCCTTGTTTATTTCCATTATTTGAAGTCATTGTCACATGTTACCTCTTCCATTGTTAGTTATTCTTATTAAATAACATGGTTGTGCATTATATCTCATATGTTGAGTTATTGGTATTGAAGTTGCGAAAGTTGTAATCACGTTAAGGTGAAATTGTTATTGTTGAAACAACTTTGTTGTTGAGCATTTCACATCCATTGTTGTTGTTGATATTCTTGCACCCGTTGTGGTTGAGCCGTGAGCTATTGTTGTGGAAACACTGATATTGTTCATTGTTGGCGAATTGTGATATATGAGCACTTGTTGTGCGAGTTGTTATTGTAATGTGATATGAACGCGCATGCGGTGGCACAAGGCTTGGGGTTAATGTGCATGCAGCGGTATAAGGTGGGACTTATGTGCGTGTTGCTTGCAGGGGAACTATGTGAAGCCACGCAGAGTCATAAGGTTAGTTAAAGTGCGTGTAGTTATTTCGAAAAATTGTTTTCAAAAACATATTTCAAATGTAAGGCTCAGGCGGTGGTATAAGGAAAAATTATGATTGAAATTAATAAATGTTAATACGAAGCGGTACCTCGGTTGTGGTTCATGATTTTAGCAGGCGGTACTTCGGTTGTAATTTTATCGTACACGAGGCAGTTCCTCATTGTTATTCTTGCTATTTATTTTATGTTGCGAAGAGTTTTGGTGGAAACATTTCTTGTTGTTTCATTCTTTATTGTTCTAGAAGTTGTTGTCTGTATATGATCATTTTAGTTCTTTTTAGTTACTTCTGTCATGCTATTTCCATGTTTAATTTCCGTTATTAAATCATGCAGTTGTCTTGGTTTGCATCAGTTATTTCTCCGCATTCCATTATTTACCCTTATTACGTTTTCATATCGTTTATTTATATCCTAGTAGGTATCTTAACATGGCCTCATCACTAACCAATTGAGGTTAGGCTTGATACATACTATGTACTATTAGCGTGTACTCATACTGCTGTTTTGCATAATTTTTGTGCAGATCTACGTACGTCTGCTCGTACCGTTCATTAGAGATCATTTGTAGCTTCCTTACGGAGACTTCAAGGTATGCCTACTCAGTTTCTGCGGGCCTCGAAGTCACCTTCCCTTACTTTTTACTAGTGTTGTATTTCATTTCATTCAGAAAGTGATATACTAGATGCTTTAGGTTACTCCGTAGACCTTATGAATCTGTTCCACAGTTCCTAGGGATTGTATGGTCGAGATTCTATTTTTTAGAAGCTTATATGAGTTTATCATACTGATGTTTTTTTTGTATTTTGTGAATTTCATCTGTTCAATTTTTATCAAATGTTAGGCTTACCTAGTCGTAGAGGCTAGGTGTCATCACAACATCCTACATAAGGAAATTGTGGTTGTGACACTTGTCTAATTGGAGTGAGCTGAATTCTAATACATATGACGGATCACCATAATACATTCGGAGCATGAAAATATGGAACACCATATGAACTAACGATAAGCTGGGTGGCAATGTAAGTCTTTAGGCCACCTCACCAACTCTCTCAAGGATCCCAAAACAACTAATATACCTAGGGCTCAACTTGCCCTTCTTCCCCAACCTCATCAAAATCCTTCATGGGTGAAACGCACAGCAAAACCCTCTCTCCCACCATAAATGCTACATTACGAGCCCTCTGATCAAAGTAACTCTTCTGCCTAGACTGGGTTGTACGAAGCTGATCCTGAATCAACTTGAATTTCTCCAAGGCACCCCAAACAAAATCAGTTCCCAAGAACCTAGCCTATCCCGGCTCAAACCAACCAACTGGAGAACAAGACTGCCTCACATATAAGGTCTCATAAGGAGCCATCTTAATACTAGATTGGTAGCCGTTACTGTAAGCAAACTCTCCAAGCGGTAAAAACTGATCCCATGAACCCCCAAAGTCCATAACACATGCGCGTAGAATGTCCTCCATGATCTGAATGGTGTGCTTGGACTGCCCATCCGTCTAGGGGTGCAATGATATACTTAACTCAAACTCCATGGCTAACTCACACTTCACATCTCTCGAGAAATGCAATGTTAACTGCATGCCTTGATAGGAGATAATAGACACTGGAAAATTGTGGAGTCGAAAAATCTCACGGATATAGATCTGGGCCAGCTGCTCTGAAGAATAGGTAGTCGCCATCGGAGTTTGTGCCGACTTAGTCAACCTATCCACAATGACCCACAATGCGTCAAATTTCTTAAAAGTCTGTAGGAGCCTAACAATGTAATCCATGGTAATACACTCCCATTATCACTCGGGAATGTCAAGTCTCTTACGCAAACCCCCCGGCCTATGATGTTCGTGCTTCATCTACCGACAGTTCAAACACCGAGCCACATACTCCACCGATAGTGATGCTTCAGATCCTGATACATCTTTGCAGAACCCGGATGAATGGAATACCACAAACTTTGGGCCACCTCAAGAATCAACTATGCAGTCCATCCACATTGAGCACACATATCCAGCCCTGCATCCGCAACACCCTATCATCTCTAATAAAAACCTCCTTTGCATCGGCGTGCTTCACTGTGTCTATAAGAATAAGAAAATGGGAGTCGTCTAACTAGTGCGCTCTGATACGATCATACAAAATAGACCGAGAAACCACGCAAGAAAGAACTTGGCTAGGCTCCAAAACATCTAACCTCATGAACTGATTGGCCAAAGCCTGAACATCCAATGCTAGCAGTCTCTTTCCAACTGTAATACATGCAAGGCTACCAATACTCTCAGCCTTTCTGCTCAAGGCATCGGCCACCACATTGGCCGTCCCAAGATGGTACAAAATGGAGATATCACAGTCTTTTTGTCATGACCCCAAACCTAAACCAGTCGTGATGGCGCCTATCGTGGAACTAGGCCAGCGAAAAACTACACTCAAATCGCAATAAGCTTCCATTTACATCTTTACTAAACTGATGACCCGTAAAGGTTTCTTTTGAACATTTTTAAAATAGTTAAAGTTATACCGAATATTAAATACAACCACCCAGATCCCGGAGTCACTGGTCATGACAATCTACATAAAAATATACAACTCAAAAGAAAATAAATTCTATAACAGTAAGCAGGAGAGAGAGAGAGTGACTGCGGATGCATGCAGCTACCTTGCAAACCTCCGAGAAATCTATGGAACAGATGCACAACTCTACCTGCCCTAACACCTAAATCTGCACACAAGGTGCATGGAGTAATGTGAGTACACCAATTCAGTAGTAATGAAAATAAATCAAGTCTGAGCAGCAAGAAACACATAAAAATAAATTCATTAATTCACAATAAGCACAACCTTTCTTTCCAACAATGTGTACGTTAAATCATCACGCTTAAAAGCCGATTTCAGTAAAAAATCATTTGGAAATATACTTGCCAATAGTTTCAACATAACTTTCAAGAAGTTTAGTGTAAAAATGCTGAAAATCATAAAAAGGCCCCTCCGGCAAAAACATGTATCATAATCAGCCCCTCGGGCATGCCTCACAGTCAGTCATAATCAGCCCCTCGGGCATACCTCAAAGTCAGTCATAATCAGCCCCTCGGGCATACCTCACAGTCACTCGTCACTCGGCACTCGGCACTCACATTCAGTAGGTACCTGCTCACTGGGGTGTGTACAGACTCCGGAGGGACTCCTTCAGCCCAAGCGCTAATATCAAGCCACCTCTTGGCGTATCATATCGTCAAAACCAGGCCCTCGTCCTTACTCAGTCAGAACCTCTCAAAAGCCCCTCGGGCGTATCAGTAAAAATGGGGTACCCGACCCAAAACATTATTTTTATATCTTAAAATAGTGTAAACCAAGATGAGTTTCGAAAATAGTAAGCACAATGTGACTGAGTGCAAATCATTAATAAACAGTGAGTAAATAGTACTAAAAGTCCCCCAAGGGGTCTAAACAAGTCGGCACGAGGCCCCAAACATAGCTTATACCCCAAATATAGCAATAGTCTTTAGAACACAGTTTAACATATGATTCAGAGTAAAATAAGAAACTCAATGGTTGCCGCGGAGAGGACCAAGTCCAATCCAAAAACCAATGCGCACAACATACTCATCATCCGACATGTGTGCCATTCTAAAAGCAGTGAGAAATAGTAAGTCTTGGGTTCCATACCCTCAGGACAAGATTTATTGCCATTACATACTTCCACCGGGCCACAACACTAATCAGCGATGCTCGTGCGCCTCAAATTGGCTTCCGATTGGCCCGAATCTAACCAAAACTAGTTTAACATCATCAATATATGCTAAAGGAACACAACCCAATCGAAAACTATCAATTTAAACAAAAAAACTCGAAATTCGGCCAAACCCGAGCCCCGGGCCAACGTCTCGGAATTCGATAAAATTTACATCACTAGAAACCTCGTCCTCCCACGATTCTACAAATACCAAGAACACGACAATCGAACCAAAAACACCAAAATTACATCAAATTCAAACTTATGAACTTTGAAACTTCTAAATCTCGCCAATGATGTCAAAACCAGCAAAAACACATCCGATTGACCTGAAATTTTGCAGACATATCGAAAATGACATTACAAACCTGTTCTATCTTCTGGAATTCCATTCCGACCCCGATAGCCTATTTTCCACTGCCAACCGAAAATTGCCAAAAACTAACTTTCGCCAATTCAAACCTAATTCTACTCCGGACATCAAAACTACTTTCTGAACACACTCCTAAGTCCCAAATCACCTAACGAAGCTATCTAAGCCATAAAATCCGTATTCCGAGGTCATTTACCAATAAGTCAACTTCTGCTTGACTTTTCCACTATTGAACCAAGTCAAGAGACTAAGTGTCTCATTTCTCACCACGACCACTCTGAACCCAAATCAACCGACCCAACACACATAAATGAAGTTGAACCACATATAATGAAGAAAAAATGGGGTAAACGGGGCTAAACTCCCTGAACGACCGGCCGGGTCATTACATCCTCCCACACATAAACATACGACGGGCCAAGAGTTGTTCTCAACACTATGAAGCTGCTACGTAGCTTACCATGCACATACCCGGGGGTGATCCCACGTCCTTCTATCCCATATAGGTCCAATAGCACAACACCGTTGAAATTTCGAAATCCAATCCTGACCCATAAACCTTAGAACCAAATTCCCACTTTTGAAATAATATACAAGATCAAAATTCCATAACTATAAACTGAAAAAGTCTGAATATGCTGAATCAAGCCATATACGCACCCCAGATGAAATCACATAATACACCGCCTGACTTAAACACTCATAGCGATAACTCTTAATCACAATAACTGCTCAGAACAACCGAATACCGGTAGATAACCTCTTATCAAGAAATGCCTCGCTCTAACACTTCCATATACTGCCGATGATGAAAGAAACACATAGAAACTATCAACCATTCATCCGATTAGTTAGACATGAAGCTCCCCCTTTCATAAACAGGAATTATAGCAGATTTCTAAGCCGACTCCCAATATTTATACTTCCAACTATGCTATAGACAATTCTTAAAATATTCATTCTAGGTACAATGACCTCTTCTCATCCATCACGACCGCTCTGATGACACGACAAATCGATGCAATTCAAAGCCAAAACCTCTGCAACTCATGCACTTAATAGCAACATCCCAATGTAATCAAGTTATATAAAAGTTCCACACGAGAGGACTATCCAACCATTAACAATTACCATCACCATATAATGCTAACAGCCTGGCACACACCGTAAAAATCAAAACACACGAATCCAATACCAAAGGTCATACCCCTACATAAGTTCGCTACACTGCGCGATCTCATCCAAATGCTGGTCCACTTGAAATATTTCAAGACACCTTGCCAAAAATCAATAACCATTTGAAATTCGACATGAAGTACTCAAAGTGCATTGCCATAGCCACGGGGGAAACCAGATGATACCATGACACCCGAATCAGAAGGTACATAACCAGCGCGTCTCAACCTTGCAATACCCAATTACTTACCTTATTCAAATCTAGCTATAAAGCCCAATTGGAACCGCACCATATGTGCATATAACCAATAATCACCACTCATCGCAAAAATCTAAGGGTAACTCATAAATCACTCCAGAACATGAATAACCTCAATCACAATCGAATGGTACATTCCTCAATAATAGAAATTCGGAGCCAACAATTTCGACCCGGTGCAGAACACACACCCATATTAGCCTACCAATAACCCTAATTTAACTCTTGTCACCCACAGCATATAGATAACTTATCGAAAAGTTCACAATGATGGAATCATGGTACATACTAACATCCGACTAGCTCTGCTCGCATCTTCAAAGTTCACTACCACAAAATAACCTGTTTATGAGAACTCTTAGTCTCGAAGTCCATGAAGCTCGCGAATTACTATATCTGATCTCAACTCCACCTCTTGAATACATGACACATCCCAAATACTCAATCATTCTACGAGGGATACCCCTATGATTCTTCTGTGTTACCAAGCAACCTGGAATATCAACAGTCGATCCAACAAGAGAGCGCCGCAATACCAATGAAGTACCCTTAACTCCACACATGACCTTTCAAAAATGTATACCCTCATCAAGCCACCCCACAATGATATCATCTACCATGTCATCTGAAAATGTCCATGCTGCCTAAGAAATTTGTTTTGACCTTCGTTCCAGATTTGAAACGCGACCTCACATATGCAAATCTCAACTCTACCCATATACCGCATACGCCATGCCATCCCATGGAAATTATGGGAACTTCTTGATCCCTTCTGAGCCACCGGCAACTACTTACCCAACAAGCGAAGAACTTTCATTTGATCCCATTTAGAATAAAATTCACTACACATCCCTCGCACTTCATGCCAGAAGAAAATATGCACCCTTAACCGTGGTAGAAACCATCAGGAACCATCTGAAATCCCATTTGCGCAACACCAAACCATAAGTACTGAATCCTTCTAACTCAACCAAGCAACGCAGGCCACAAAAATCAAAGAGCATTGCTAAGAAACACCCGTAAAAACTCGTCACCTCATGAACACCCAAAGAACTAATCGTATCCCTTACCATGCCGATCAGACCTACTACTAAGTTTCCCTATTTACCCAAGTTTATTCTGACTTACCTTCAAATTGATACTTATCCCTACCGTAATACCAGAATTTTCAATCCATACCCACCACACGCAACCCAAGCACAAAACCATACCGTCTAAGGCTCATACTCCGCCGAATACTGTCTCAAATATCCCCAAAAGTACAACATTCAAAATGCTTACCCTTAAGAGACTACCTGCAAATCTAAAGCCATTACCCTCACCTTCCTGATACTGATATGTACAATCTGTGATGATGTAGAAATACCACAAGTCTTGACATCCTCCTACGTAAATCTCAATCACATTGACCAATTAGACAGGATCGACCTGACCCGTTTGCACACTAACATACTAGGAAAGTAATCTGCTCACTTGAAGCCATAAGCAAATTCATACACTACACACACTACATCTTTTACAATTTCCACTAAATCATTAAATAGAACCCAATTACCCTATAGAGTACATGACAACCTATATCGAAGAAATTTCCATTACTCGTGTCATTCCCAGATCCCACATCTGCAGGTCATAATTGAACAACCAATATACCTTGAACTGAAACCAATACCATACATAATCGTGCAATCAACTTATCATTAACAGACTCCCCCACTTGGCTCAAAGCCAAGGATCGAGACAAACAATAACTTACAATGCCCATAATAACACCACCCATCTAACAGATCAAGTCATCCGCAAATCTCGTATTCACCATTGTAACAGTCATTCCAACTTCCACAAGCGATCTAAACTCCAATTACAACATATATAATTTACTAGTATAAGAGAACTTATTACAGAACTACATAGGGATCATACACCTTAGGACAATATGTAGGATATACCCCTGCCCTCTAGACTCAAACGTAATATCTATCTATACACTTCCGAAGACCATAACTATCACGCAATCGCTACACCCTTCTGCATCTAAACACAAACAGCGCCTACCCTCGAGGCATCACAATACACGGTAAAAAACCTGAAGCTGATGGCAGAACTAACACTCAAGGCGGTGGTCACAGAAATCTCGAGCTTCTGGAAGCTCTACCCACACATGTATGACCACATGTATACCCTTGCTGGACACCACGTGTCCCAAGAATGCTACTGAACTGAGCTAAAATTCACACTAGGTGAATTTTGAATAGAGCCTTTCGTCCCTTAATCCTTATAATGCCATCCTCAAATACTGAGTATGCTACTCTTGGCTACGCGAATATGCCAGGACCCAATCAATGAATACAATAATAAGGAGTGCTAATACGACTGGAATACACCATTAATCAAATACATGAACGCTACTAGGGCAATGATCAGCTCAAAAGACATCACCAGGAACTCATAACCCAACAGAAAGATCAATTCACTCCACAACTACACAACATGAGAGGTATTCCGATACACTCACAACTCGAAGCCATATACCAAACTGAGACAGAAATCAAACATTCAATCGTTATTTCCACATTTCTAGCCAACCATTTTGTCACAATCAGCAACCTGAATGTAGCCAACCATCAAATCACACTCACCACGTACCCATCTAGTCACAAATTCCCATCAATAAGAACACAAACAGACATATAAGTCCCCGAACGCATGACTCACACAATCGAAAACTCAGCACTCAAGCCATAGAATGAATCCGGCCTCAAGTCCTCCGGACTAGCCCATTACCAACATGCCAAAATCACATCTCATCCATGGAAGTCACAAGCCGTCGACGCACAGCTGATACCAAGTGCTCTCGGGCGCGTTCGAATACATGGAAGGAATTCAAGAGTTACGCTCTTGGCTGAAATAAATGGGTTTGCACGACAAGAATTCAAGAATGTGATATTTTCCTAAGGGTTCCGCAACCTCTCGAAGATAAGTATAGACGACTTCGTACCGATCCGCAAGGCTCTACTAAACCTGCTCATGACCGGTGAGTCCTATGTAACCTCGCTCAGATACCAACTTGTTACCTCCACTGAAGACCCTCGTATTATTTTTTCAATTTGCCCTCAAATAAGCTCCAACTGCATGCAACAATGGTAGAATAACCAAAATTTCGCGGAGGCACTATTCTATACTGTTCTGCCCAGTTAATCTGCACCTTTGGACCTTTCCACGCACCTGCGGTCCCAGGTGCGCAGCTGTGAAATCCCACTAACAAACCAAATTCTTTCACCTGCGATCTTTTCTCCGCACCTGCGACTTCGCACGCGCGTCCAACTCTTCGCACCTGTGGACTCCTCCTGCCTAGCCTCCTTTTGCACCTGCGTATGGACCTTCACACCTGTAGCGTCACACTTGCGGCGTCGTACCTGCGGCTTCCCATCCGCAAGTGCGGCCACACTAGTAGCTTTACACCAGCAGCCATTTGCTGCAAATTTACCAAGTTCAAACCCCCGCCAACCTTCCGAAATCAATCCCGAGCCCCTCGGGGCCCCAACCAAACATACAACCACACCCCATAGCATCATGCAAACTTAGTCGAGCCTTCGAAACATCAAAAACAACACGAAAACACCAAAATTACATTAAATTCAAACTTATGAAATTAGAAACTTCTAAATCTCGCCAATGATGCCGAAACCAGCCAAAACACATCCGATTAAACTGAAATTTTGCACACATATCCAAAATGACATTAAAAACCTGTTCCAACTTTCGAAATTCCATTCCGACCCCGATAGAATATTTTCCACTGCCGACCGAAAATTGCCAAAAACTAACTTTCGCCAATTCAAGCTCAATTCTACCCCGAAAATCAAAACTACATTCTGAACACACTTCTGAGTCCCAAATCACCTAACGAAGCTATCCGAGCCATAAAATCCACATTCCGAGGTCGTTTACCAATAAGTCAACTTCCGGTTGACTTTTTCACTATTGAACCAAGTTAAGAGACTAAGTGTCTCATTTCTCACCACGACCACTCTGAACCCGAACCAACCGACCCAACACACATAAATGAAGCTGAACCATATCTAATGAAGTAGAAATGGGGGAAATGGGGCTAAACTCTTGGAATGACTGGCCATGTCGTTACACTTTTAATAGCTCTAACCACCTCTGCAGCCTCGATTTTACATATTTTTCCTTAAACGAGTGTTGTAGACTCTGATGATCTGTGAAAACCTCACACAACACGCCATAGAGAAAGTCCCTCCTAATCTTCAATGCGTGAACAATGGATGCTAACTCTAAATTATGAACGGTGTAGTTCTTTTAATGGGGCTCAACTAACATGAAGCATAAGAGATCACCTTACCCTCCTGCATCAAAACACATCTGATGCCAATCCGTAAAGCATCATAATAAACTGCATATAAAACTGATGATGACAACAAAACTAGAACTGGAGTTGTGGTTAAAGCACTCTTAAGCTTCTAAAATCTATCCTCACACTTAGTAGACAACCTGAATAGCGCACCCTTCTAGGCCAATCTAGTCAGTAGGGATGAGATAGATGAAAACCCTTCCTCGAACCGGCGATAATAATGCACCAAACCTAGGAAGCTCCGAAGCTCTGCAGCTGAAGTAGGTCTAGGCCAGTTGTGAAATATCTCAATCTTCTTAATATCCACCTTAATGCCCTCAGAAGAAACAAAATGGCCCAAAAAGGAAACCGAGTCCAACTAGAACTCGCACTTGAAAACATGGCATAAAACTGACTATCCCTTAAGCTCTGAAGTATGACCTTAAGATGTTGCTCATGCTCCTCTAGACTGCGGGAGTGAACCAAAGTATCATCAATGAAAACGATCATAAAAGAATCCAAATATGTCTTTAACACACGGTTCATCAAATCCATAAATGTTGCTGGGGCATTTGTCAAGAAAAATGACATCACTAGGAACTCATAGTGAGCATATCGAGTCCGAAAAGCTGTCTTATGGAAATACGATGCCCTAATATTCAAGTGATGGTAGCCATATCTAAGATCAGTCTTCAAAAATACTTTGGCACCCTAAAATTGATCAACTCAATCATCAATCCTCGGCAACGGATACTTGTTCTTGATAGTGGCCTTGTTCAATTGCTGATAATATATACACATCCTCATCGAACCATCCTTCTTCTCCACGAATAACATTGGTGCATTCCAGGGTGAGACACTAGGTCTACTGAATCCCTTAACAAGCAAATCCTACAACTGCTCCTTCAATTCCTTCAACTCAATTGGTGCCATAGGGTATGGTGGAATAAAAATGGGTTGAGTGCCCCGATCCAAATCAATACAAAAGTTGATATCTATGTCGGGTGGCATCATCGACAAATCTACAGGAAACACCTCTAGAAACTCACACACAATTTGTACCAAATCCATTGAAGGGACCTCCGTACTAGGATCACAGATGTATGCCAAATATGTCGGACATCCCTTCTTGACCAAATGCTGAGCCTTCACATAAGAAATAACATTGCTAGTAGAATGGCTAGAGGTGCCCCACCACTATAATCGGGGCAATCCCTTGCATGTCTAAGGTCATCGTCTTAGCGTGACAGTCCAAAATGGCGTGATAAGGTGACGCCGATCCATACCCAAGTTAAAATCAAAGTCCACAATATCAAGAAGTAAAAGGTCTACCCTAGTCCCAAAGCTCCCAGTAGAAACCACACACGAGTGATAAACACGACCTACTCCAATAGAATTTCCCACGGACACACTGGACACACATAGGCAGGAGCACTCAAAGAATTACAAGGTATAACTAGATATAAAGAAAAATAGATGACACGTATGAATAAGTAGATCCTGGATCAAATAAAACCAAGTCATCCCTATGAAAAACTCGAATAATACCTTTGATGACGGCATTAGATGACTCCACCTCGGGTCTAGCTTGAAATGCATAAAAACAGGATTGGCCCTCACCACTCTAACCTCCGCCTTTCGGATGGCCTCTAGTTGGCTGGCCTCCGACACTGATGGCCTGACCTCCACCTTTAGCAGCATGACCCCCGCCTCTAGTTTCTTGAGCGAGCGATGGAGTAACCGGTGCCGGAACCATGGCACGAGAACTTTATTGTGGCATGTTGCCCTGTGACCTAGGGAAAAATCTTGTGATGTGCCCTAGACCTCCAAAAGTATAAAAGGTCCTCAGTGATTGTGACTTCTGACCCTGGAGCTGACCCCGTCGACCTGAATAACCACCATGATAACTCTTGATCGGAGTTGCACTAATAGGAGCTGATGGTGCATTGTAGGCTAGCTACTCATGTTGAGACCCATAAGAACCACGACTAACTGAAGCACTGTGGGATGCCTGAAGTGCCGACGGAATCGATCTGTGAGGATAGGCTCTACCAACTGAACACCTCCCTCCAGACGAGGCACCGCTGAAACCACCTAAATTCTGAGGTCTCTTATAAGATATCGCCTCCCTACCCTGACCATGAATCATATCTATCTGTCTAGCAATCTGTAATGCCTGCTAGAAAGAAATATCATCCCTAGCCACCTTGGCTATTCATCCCCTGATACCAAAATGAAGACCATCGATGAATCTCCTCTCCCTCTTCCTCTCAGTAAGAAGTAAGACAATTGCATGGTGAGCTAAGTCCACGAATCTCGTCTCATACTAGGTAACAATCATGCTACCATGCCGAGGGCACTAAAACTGCATGCAGTGCTCCTCTCTCAGAGTAAAGGAATGAACTTCTCCAAGAATAACTGCGAAAACTAATCCCAAGTAAATGGCCGTAAACCTACTGGTCTGCCCCGCACATAATCTTTCCACTGCCTCTTGGCAGAACCTGCCATTTAAAATACTTCAAAGTCAACTCCATTGGACTCCACAATACCATGTCGCATAACACCTCATGGAAACAATCAATTAAATCATGTGGGTCCTCAGAAGGTGTGCCACCAACGAGAATAGGAAGTAACCTTATGAACTTTTCTAATCTCATCAATCCTTCAGAAGACATTTAGGGCCTCTCCCTAGCCTGTGCAGCAGCACTAGGCTTATCTACTCGAACTGGCGGGACTGTCGGAGTCGAATATCCGTGAGACATCTTTTCTAGTGTGTGTGAGTGGCAGGAGTCTATGCTCCTCTTCCAACCTGAGAGACGGCTGGTCCATCGAGAACGCACCGGTCACGCTCTCCATAAGGCCCACCAAGAGGACTAGAGCACCTGAAGTACTCGGGTAGCAATAAACCCCTCCGGCACTGGAGCTGGTCTAACTGACACGGTTTGAATAGGAACCTCCTTCTCCTGTTCTATCCGAGGCTACGTAGTATGTGCTGCTACATGTGCTCTAAGTTGAGCTCTGCCTCTGCCTCTTCCTCGACGTTGTCCTAGACCTCTACTCCTAGTAGTGGCAGCCACATGGGGCACCGGCTCCTGACCCGCCGTGGATGTTATGCATGTCCTTACGATATGGGAGACAACAAGAATGGAATGATTTAAACTACAGTGATACAATAAAATTGCACGATAGAGAAAGAAATAAGTGAAATTTTCCTAAAGCTCTATAGCCTTTAGAAGATAAGTATAGACATCTCCGTACCGATCTTCCAGGCTCTACTAAGCTTGGTCATTACTCGTGAGAACTAAGCAACTAGTGATCTGATACCAACTTGTCACGATTCAGGATTCTACCCTTGGGACCGTGATGGCGCCTAACATTTCACTTGCAAGGCTAAATTACTTATTCAGTTTTAACAGTTCAAATCAAAACAAGAATAATAATTAACTGTAAAAGTCTGAAGTATATTTATAAAATACCAAAAGATGTGATCTAAACATATCTCAGAATCTGGAGTCATATATACACGAGCATCTATCGTACTACATATAAAGTTTGAATTAAATACAAATGTTTGAAACTAAATAAACAGTAAACTGGATAAAGAAGGGGAGTTCAAGGTTGTGGACGACATGCAGTTATACCTCGAGTCTCCAACATATATAAATCCGAGAAGAGACACCAGTAGATGATGCTAAGACCAACACCAGTATCTTCGCAAGAAGTACATAAGTGTAGCATGAGTACAACCGACCCAATGTACTCGATAAGTGTTGAGCCAAACCTCGACAAGATAGTGGTGAGGCTATAACAAGACACCTACGTAAATCCTGAACAGGTATATATATAAAACAACAAATAATAATAGGGAAAATAAATATTGACTAGTAGGGGATATGTAGAAAGGAGAGTACAACAAGAACAACAAATAGAAAAATCACTGAGTAATCTTTTTACAACCAAATAAATCATCAGTTCGGACCAAGAAAACAATAAAATCAACAATGGCACGACATCACATGTCAGGCATTTACTCTCGTCTTCACTGTGTAATATCATAACTAAAATGGTATGGCATCACCATTTTTGCTTTTACTCTCAACCTCACATGATGTGATAAATGATAAAACACAATCACATGCATGGTATCACCCTTCGTGCTTTAATCCTCATAATCTCTCAAATAAATGATATTATATGGAAATATGGCACGGCAACACCCTTCGTGCTTTTCACTCTTCCTCGCCAAGCAACAACATTAATCCAAAATAGAAAAACAAGGTTGGAAGCTATTTTATTTCAAGCATAGCGTAATGATAATTCATCTCAACTTTGAAAGTTCTAACAAATCCAAAATAATCAATAGATATGAAGGAAAACTATTAAAAAATTAATAATCTAACAACGAAAGCATAGTCATGGAAGCAATATAATACAATAAAATAATTTTCACCCGCATGCTTTAATCTAATGACAAGGCATATATACTCGTCATCTTACATATACACCGTCCCCATACATAATTCACGTAGCAAATAGACCAACAAGTCCTAATCGCTCAAGTCAAAATTAAACACGACACATATCTCAATCTGCAACAAAATCAATGCTCAAACAGCTATTCCTCTTGAATTATCCTCCAAACCAAGAAAGTCTAGCGAAATTTAGTTCAAATAATTCAAAATAGGCATTAGAAACTACCCACGAGTACAAAAGATTCCATATTAATGAGTTTGGAATAAGTCAACAAAAGTCAACTCGGGTCCGCTTGTTCAAAATTGAGATTCCAACCAAAACCCAATTATCCATTTACCCCCCGAGCCCGATTATGTGATTTGTTTTAAAATCCAACCTCAATTTGAGGTCTGAATCTCAATTTCTGAAAATCCTCAATTTCTACCCAAATCCCTAATTTCTACCATGAAATTAAAATCAACCTACGGTCAACATACGGTCAAACCTAGAAAATTTCCGAACTTTCAAAGTGCTAACTTTCGGTAAGACAAGTCCAATCAACCTAGGGACTTCCGAATTTAATTTCGGGCTTATGCGCAAGCCCAAAATCATAATACAAACCTACGGGGATCGTCAAAACACTGACCCGGGATAGTTTACACAATATATTGACCGTTGTCGACTCGAGCTGCTTTTAAAGCCAGAAATCATATTTTATTAAAATTTTTATATAAAAAATTTCCGGAAAAAGACATGTATTGTGCACACAAATCGAAAAATATCAAATGGAGCTAATAGACGTCTCGAAATACAAAAATAAGGGCTAGTACTCAAAATGACTTATCGGGTCGTTACACGTCCCGATAGAAATAAGCTTATTGGCAATAGAATATAATGGAACAAAGAGCTACGCACTAGAAAGTTTGCCGTACTAAATGAATATGACAGTAGCGTCATTTTTCCAAAAGCATTTGAAGCATGCCGATGTTTGGAGATGTAAGAGATGAAATATACTTATTCCCTTCCATAATCCAACGTCAAACCGTTAGACATTGATCTAAATGATTGCAGAGACACAATAATGAGCAATAAAGATGTTGGGCGGCAGTTAACTATGCAACACATTTACATAGTGATTCAAGATTCAATATTGTTGTACAGAGACTCAAAATTCATCGATTTATCATGTGAAACAGAGGATTGTTAAAAGTTGTAGGATGCATGAATTCAGCTTTACCAAAGCAGCACAGATAGACAGAAAGCGATTAGAAATATATATATATATATATATATATATATATTGAATACGGTAGAAATCGGGACAACCCTATTGTCACGGCCCAACCTCGGGGAGCGCGACCGGCGCTCAGCCGAATGAACTGGATCAAGCAAGCCCGTTAGACATTTCCTACCTGAATCATTTATGATCAAAAGGAGACACGTTACCATTAGTTAAGCAGTGGAAAGATCATATATGTAAACAGTACAAGTTCATTTCACTTTATTTTCGTCTCACCATAGTTAAGTTCCCAACAATACATACACTTTAGAATTTAGTGGGGCAAGAGTTCAAAATACTCATAATCCGTTAACCTTTTCAATCTCATATACAACCCACATCGTGTCTACGGAGCCTCTAAATAGATACAAAATCGTACATCAAAAGTGCCGCCAAGAAGGCCCCTGGTATACCTCAAGTACAATACATAAGGAATAAAAGATGTACGACCCCGAAATGAAATGGGGCTCACCAAGACTGCTGAGAAGAGGATGCACCACTAGATGTGATCGACACTGTCTGTTATGGATCCACCTACATCTATTCGATGATGTAGTGCCCCCGGCACAAGGGACGTTAGTACTGTCGAATAGTACTAGTATGCAAAGCTAAATACCATCTCAATAAAATGAACAATAATTACAAAAGGGAAAAACAGTCATGGGATCAATAAAAGGTTCCAGCAATAGTAGAACGTCCAGTAAGGGTCAAATAAGTTCTTAATCAAATTGTATCTTATTAAGTTGGTACTATTTGGAGCCATGCGCCACAATACACAATACCACCGTGTTCTTACACGGAGTCCGATCTCAACCCGATTGACTAGGTCATCTTAATTGAGACATCAACCATATCCTCATTTTCAATCATCAATCCTAACACATTTACCACTATGTGTGCAGCATGGCGTTCGATCATGGCCCGATCGGCTAGGCCATCTCAATTTAGACATCATCCTTTTATTCAATCTTCTCGATTTACTTTTCCTTCCCATCTTTTGATAGATTGGCACGAGAGGCCTCATTCATTAAATCATTCTTGGCTCTTGGCCGTATTTTACATTTTCAAGTTTTCCCCTTTTACACATTTAACATTATTATCACATAAATAGAAACAAGGTATTTCATTCGAGAGTTATTTACACACAAGAGAAATTTAGATTCTAGAGCACATAGAGGCATATCACACAATTTGACATAATAATCTTCATTCGAATTTGACTTCAAGTCTCAACACTTGTAACACATATTCCATGTCTTTAACACATTCCCAAATGTTAAGATAACATGATGAAAGCACAGGAACATATGGGCACCTATATCTATCAATTCAAGCACATTTAGAATAGCAAGTCTTACACGATCAGTTTGGGACTTATATCGATTTCATGAATCACCAAGGGTTCAATTCTAAGAAGAAGAGGTTTTATCCATACATACCTCAATAGAGCTTTCCTTACGTTCTACAATAAATTCCGGAACCCTTAGCACCTTCAATCTATTTTAAGAATGTCACAAGTTGATTCAACAATTAGAAGGATGATCAATACTTTAGCCCATTTGAGAACATTATCAAGCACTAGGTGTGCATTGTGTTTTTAAGATCTTTTGTGAAAGATTCAATCAACCCATACCCCATACTTTACCATTTTTCGCTCACATTCATCTTATGTTCCTTCACCATCCATGCATGCAAAACAAACAACCCTCAATGAACTATCTTGGTAATTACCCATTTTAGTAGAAATTTCGAAAGTATGAGCTGAGGCATAGATTCTTACATTTAAGGAGAAGACTTAGTGAACTTCACCTGAAAATTTCAAGGTTTTATGGAAGAATTGAGGAAAAATTAAATGGAGATCATTCTCTCACTCTAGCACTCTTTCTCTCACTCTAAAGCATCAGAAATATGCTCAAAATGAACCATAACATATGTTTTAACGACATGGGATCGGGTTTAAAATTCAGAAATTTGGAGGCCCGACACGTATCTGCGGTTGCATATGCGACCGCATAATGGTTATGCAGTTCGCAAAATGACCGCAAAAGTGGCCCTCAGGGGCTTGAATTTTTTGCACTGGTATGCGACCAATATGCAGTCCGCATATTTGTTCTGTAGTCGCATAATGCACTGCAGAACATCCCTTTGCAATAGCCCAAGGATGATTATGCGACCAATATGCAGCCATCGAAGTGGTTATGCGGTCGCATAATTGACCGCGAAACTGACCTCAAAGTTGGCCAAATTGACTGCCTCACTCTGCGGTAATGCGGTCCGCGGAGTGATTATGCAGCCGCGTAGTGGGCCGCATAAATGTACTCTTATGCAAAACATTTTCCTTTAACTCAGAAGCGTAATGTTCAATCCAAAAAGTCCGAACTTATGCAGCTTGGTTTTCTACTATTATAACACATAAATAGTAGGGGTAAGGTCTGCGTACAGACTACCCTTCCCATACCCCACTTGTTGGGATCATATTGGGTTTGTTGGTGTTGTTTTTATATAACACATAAATCTAAAGTGGCACCATGAAATTCCGAGTTTTTAGGTAAAACTTTTATGGGGCCCTACATCCTTCCCCACTTATGATCATTTATCCTCGAATGAGGATTAAGGTGCACAATTAGCAACTTATGCAGCTTGGTTTTCATACCACATGCCAGCAACCTTGAATTTAACTAGCTCGCTAGGTTTTCCAAAAATTTCACAAAAGTTTCCTTTGTAACTAGGCCTATCCACCTGTCGGAGAGCCTCAGAAATAGATCTTACAATATATGCACAAGCTAACGACGTAACAGAACTCACATCAATACCAATCATTGCCTCATAAGCAACATATACGACTCAAAAGAACACCTTTGCATTAATTGAACAAGTGACACAAAATTTTACATGGACTAACTTCATAGAAACTATTACATGGCTATTCAAACAAACGAGGGTACTTCTTTTCATTTCTTCCTGGGTTTACCCACGTAACTTCTTCAACCTACTGGTTTCTCCATAGTACTTTCACGGAGGCGAATTTCTTAACTTTCAGACTTGCCTATCAAGAATGGCAACTGGAATTTCTTCATATGAAAGTTCTTCATTAACCTCAATTGTCTCAACTGGCACAATATCCAATAGATCTCCCACTACCTTTTTCAACATAGACACATGGAATACCAGGTGTACTAATGACATCTCGTGTGGTAGCTCAAGCTTGTATGACACCTGGCCGATCCTTTGAAAGATTCTATACGGCCCGACATACCTAGGACTCAATTTCCCTTTCTTTCCAAACCGCATAATATCCTTCATGGGGGAATCAAGAATACCCAGTAATCTTCTTTGAATTTTTCTCTCTCGGAGACGAACATTCGAATAGGACTTCTGACGACTCTGAGGAGTTTTCAACGACTCCTTTATGATCTTAACCTTCTCCATAGCCTAATGCACAAGGTCTGGCCCTATCAGTTCAGCTTCCCTAACCTCGAACCACCCAATCGACGATCTACATCTCCTACCATACAATGCCTCAAATGGCTCCATCTGAATACTGGCATTGAAGTTTGTTGTTATAAGCAAATTCTATGAGCGGAAAATGATCATAGAAGCTACCCTTGAAGTCAAGAACATAAGCATGCAACATGTCCTCAAGCGTCTGAATAGTCCGCTCAGCTTGCCCGTCGATTTGTGGTTGGAAGGTTGTGCTAAGATTTACCAGATTACCCAACCGTATATGAAATTTCCTCCAACTATTATAACACACAAATCTAACTTGGAACCATGAATATACGGTTTTTTAGGAAAATATTTTACGGGGCCTTACACCTATTTCACTATTTGTCCGAAATAGGAATGTCACATCGAAGAGCTAGGACATCGAGTCCAAAACAGGAGCCTCTTATTAGATCGAGGTCGACATCAATCATGGACAGAAAAAAACAAACTCCGAGTAACATCAGCATAGCTTTATAACGGAAAGAGCGAGATGTTCGCGATTGGTCAAGGATCGTGGTGTGAATATCAGAATGGATCAATCTATGGCGGTTAATCAGTTGTTAATATGATTTCCTACTATAATTATAAGTGTACCTTAATTATGACTGCTCTATTATCTAAAGAGGAATTCCATTCATTTGTAAGAATCATTGCTCGCTGAAGAAAATATATACAATCATTTCTTAGTTGCTTGCTACTTTACTTACTATTCATCTGAGTTGCTTTATTCTTCATTGTTCATACTACATCACCTCGAGGTTACTTTGGTTCGAGGTTGAGGCTTAGCTTATATACTGGTTTGATTTAATTTATAGTCTAATTTGTCTATTTGTTTTCTCGTTTAACAATTGGTAATGGACAAAATCAGGTATCTTTAAAACCATAATTTTACTAAGGATAATAGTGATTATTCAATATTGATTCCGATAACACACTCTATTTTACGCTTGTTCTTGGCAAGTATTCTTGCTTTGAGGTTAAAACATGTCAAACTCATAAAACTCACCCACACATGGTGACAATGGCCTCGGATTCCATGGGGAAAATGACAATGTAATTGATCAAGGAGTCGAGTTTCCACCAGCTAATCTCGAGGGAGCACCGGTTGCCAACCAGTCAACATCGGTTCACAAATTGCTTTAAATGTAAAGATGGGCGCAGACCCCAAAGGGAGTGTATGTAGAGAAGGCCTATCTAGTGGCCAAGGTGCACAAGGACGAGGATATGGAGGAGTTATTCTCCAGGTAATATTCGAAATGCTACAGGATTAGCACGCCGCTATTGCACAACTACAAAGTCAACATAGAACTCCGAGTATGGTCGAATCAGAAGCCATCCGCCATGCCGAGCCAGTACTAGAGAGGTTGAATAATAATGAATCGGGGACTGATAATGCAATAATGAAAATGTTCAAAAAGCTCACCAAAAGAATTGAGTCGGGAGAAATGAAACTTTAAGCTAATGATAAGAAAGTGGAAATATACAACTCCCGAGTTGACCAGATAACGGGGGCACCGCGGATTTAGAAAGGAATGAATTCGAAAAAAATTGTACAGAAGTCGTTTCCCCGAAGTTCGGCTCATAAGCCCATCCCAAAAAAGTATCCTATGCCACATATACCTAAGCATAAAGGGACCACCGATCCAGCCGAGCATGTCACCTCCTATACATGCACCATCAAAGGTAACAATTTGGAAGACAATGAGATCAAATTTGTTTTATTGAAGAAGTTTGGAAGACACTATCAAAGGGGGCAATGATTTAGTACCATAATCCACCGCCAAATTCCATTGAACCATTTTCCATGTTAATAGACCCTTTCGTAAAGGCACCTGCTGGGGCCATAAAGGTTGCGACAAGGAAATCAGATCTTTTCAACGTAAAACAGAAGGATAATGAAAAGTTGAGGGAGTTCGTATCCTAGCTCGTTTCAAAGTAAAACGAGCTAGGCATCGTTTTGAAGTCGCCCACGAGCGATATTATTAGACAATCCATCAAAACTTCTAAGTTTAATAACAATGAGGCCGAGTATGAGGCCATGATTACAGGTCTCGAACTAGCAAAAATCTTGGGATCGGAATTCATCGAATCCAAATGTGGTTCCACGCTGGTAGTAAACCAAGTAAACAAAACTTTCGAGTTCCGAGAGGATAGAATGCAAAGGTAATTGGACAAGCTGCAGGTAACTTTACACCGCTTTAAAAATTGATTTTGCAGTATGTACCCTGAGAGAAGCGCAGTGAAGCCGTTACCCTTTCGAATTTGGGATCATCAGCCGAGGACAACGAAATCGGCTTGGGGGGTGTCGTTCAACTCTCAAAATCTGTAATCGAGAAAGGTCACACTGAGATAAATTCTACGAGCTTAACTTGGGTCTGGAGGAATAAATCCATCGAGTATTTGAAAAACGGAAAGCTCCCATCGGACCCTAACGAATCGAGGGCTCTACGAACAAAACTTGCTTGGTTCACATTGGCCGAGGACAAAACATTGTATAGAAGGACGTTCGACGGACCATTAGCAGTATGCTTGGGACTAGGGGACAGCGATTATGTCCTACGAGAAGTTCACGAAGGTACTTGTAGGAACCATTCCGGTGTCGAATCACTTGTTACATCTCGTGTTTCGTACGTTAAAGTTTTGTCTTCAGTTAATCGACGTAGACTAGGGGATGAGATTATTTTGAGATTAATGTATTTATGCTATATATAACAAGCGATAAGTAAGTTTCATAAAGGATAAAAGGAACACGAATTAAAGAAAACAAGTTTCATTGAAGGTGGACGATTTGGGATAAAATACGGGTTGAGTGATAATACCCGATATTTATGGACTAGTATCATACAAGGTACCATATGACCACAGTATATGATACATAAACTATATTAAAAATAAATAGAATTTTAAGTAATTTGAAATAATTTTTTAAATTATACAGGCAATTGGTTAATTACTGGGTAACGAGACATTACTTAATTTACTAATAAGTGGATAAAAATTAATCAATTTCACCCTCCAAAAATGTAGCAGCTAGCCACATTTTTAAGCTATGACTCTTAGTAGATCTTCATTAGGTGGCAACCTAAAACACTAATAAAGAGACACTTCACAATCTGAATACAAGACTTGAAAAGTAATTGCTAAGTACACTTTGAATAAAAAAGGACTCCATATCAGAATGGTTCATATATTTAATTCAACCCTTCATAATGTTCTATTAGCAATTCATAATGAGCGATGCACCTTAGCTGAAATTGCTTAGAAAAATCCTACAAAGTTCCTTCATGACAAAACTGAAATATAAGTCTTGCTTCCTCATTTACAATATTCAATAGCAGAACGCTAAGCTCCATCCTAATAGAGGCTTCCAACGAAATTCTTGCAAACAATTCAGACGAGAATTGTTAGAACCATAACAACGTAAAATTTTGCAGTTCTAAAGCAGCACAATACTTTTTCGAGAATATTATACGGATTTTTTTCTACTCCAGGTATGTTAAGGCTATCCCTTCCTTCTTTTTGGTACGATTCAAATTGTACAGAAGAAACGAGCAAACGCACGATTTCCATAAATTACTATATTCATATAAATATTAGGGGTGTCTAGATTCTTGATACCCCATGTTTATTATATTCTGTTCATGGGTCCTAGAAAAATACATATTTGATAAAGTTTATCCGAAATGTATATTGATTTTTATGGCATTCCGAGAAAAACTTATTAATATATTTCTTATACATTTCATTCATTTATACATATACATTGACCCATGACCAGATGGCGTTATATAACGGGTATATATGTATATTACATTTATATGAGACATGGGAAAAGTTTACGGCGTTACGTATGCACCACCACCTGATCAGTTGGTATATGTTGATGATGTTGCCCACAGTGGCCGGGACGATATGATGGGATGCCCTCCGTGGCTTGATAATGTTATTTACACCTATACCTAAGCATGAAACGACATTTATATGCACGTGCATGACATTATAAATGTTTCAGAATTTATAAAGTTATTCAGATTTACAGATGGATTTCTTTAGCACATGTTTCATCTATGTCTTTTACGTACTGATTTTCATGCCTTACATACTCAGTACATTTTTCGTACCGATGACCTATTTCACGGGGCCTGTGTTTCATGCCCGAAGGTACATGTAGGCAAGCTGACAGTGTCCCCCCCCCCCCCCCCTT